>NIUQ01004038.1:0-15072 GCA_002796945.1 Plectus sambesii
CTGATCAGCAACACGATGACGGATAGATTTTAAAAAGCTTCGAATGGGCATTAGACTGATCTCGTATTTTTGACATTTCACCGCCTTATTTAGTAGAGAAAAAAGAAACCACAACTTCAGATTGTGTTTCAAATTGTTAATCAAAAAGTTTTACACTTTGATCTACCTAAACTTGGATTATTAATTCAGGCTAAAGCAAAGGGAAGGATATGAATATTTTTTGGACAGGCAAAAAACCAAATTATGGAAATCTTGTATGTAGAGAGAGATGACGCAGTTTGAACATATTTAAGTTTGAAGGCTTTTCAATGATTAGTCTTCACTTGGAATTATAACCTAATGATCAAGTATTGAGGAAATTGAGGAATGTATTCAATAACGTTCCGGTGTATACATCGAGGATATTTGAAGCCTACTTCCTAGAACTCTGGCGACTGAGAAACCGTGGACTAGCAAGCGCGGTGATTGATCATTTCTCGGTTATTTTTAGTTTTCTTGCCAATTACCGCGCATGCAGTTTCGCAACAATTTAAATAACTTTATGAAATAGTTCGCTGGGTGTACGTATTCCCATACCTTCACACTCACCTCATGTTGCAACATTATCTATGACATTTATGGCAGTAATCACTTACTATCGCTATGGCCGTCGTATATGAGCACCTTGACGCACCAAGTGGAAGTACAAACTGGGGAGAAAGTCTCATTCGTAGGGGTGAAGTCGTCTTCGATTGTGTGCTGCACAATACCAGTGAAGCCGTCGAAGCAATTCAGCGACCGACAAGTCACCACCACCATCATCACGATAAGTGACGAGATCAGCTGACACCGCCACATTTTTGTTGCTGCGCGTGAATCGCACCTCTTCGCTCTGGTCAGCGGCGCAGTTTCGGCGAGACTAAAACTTCCACATCTGAAAGAGAGCGTTCTTTTTTTACAGCACTCTGCTTTGGTTTTGGCACAATTCCAAGAAACACAAAGGTCAAAATATTAGGCGCTGCGCGGGTGGCTGGGTAGAGAAATTCTAATCTAATTGTTCGAAATATTGTTTTTTTCCACAAATTCTACCTATGCTTTCGGCATAGACAAAGAAAGTGAACACCGCAGCGTTACAATACATCATCGTCCTATTTACTCAAACTTGTCACACTTTCCTAATCGGAATAGTCTAGAAGAGAAAGTTTTCGATTTCTCTCTTAGAACTACCAGGCTTCTTCTATTCGAGGAAGCTGCTAATAAATATTTAGGCGGAAGTGAGCGTTCATTTCGTGCGCAATGTCGCAGCGTTAAATAGCCCATAACTCAAGCAAATCGATGGCATTACACGCCATGGGAAGGAGGAGGCTGCGTCTGGAAACGTTCAAATGGCGCATCGCACCAACTTTGAAAGAGAGAGAAGTGGAAATCAGATCAATGCGAATTCGCCTGGGCCCAACGAAGTCAACACCATAGGGACCAATGAGCCCGGACCGGATTTATTTCGTTTTCGCTGCCGCGCCCTAATCGCCCTACGATTGATTGGGCGGTGTGGCGATAGCCAGTAAAATTGGACGACACGCGGTTGCGGCGGTCCGCAAGGCCTGATATTTTCGTCGACAATCACATTGGGAATGTTTTCTCAACTTGCTGACTCACAAAGCTGAATCTAGAAGATTCGTACTGAATGTTTTTTTAATAGTACAATTACAGATACAATGAGCTTCCCGTTTTAATGGATAGTTGGCAGTTATGTCTTCCTAAAAATGTCCTTATTTAATCGCCCTTCTTAACAAAACCCATTCCAGCTTTCGGAAACGATCGCAGCATCATAGGCTTAATATGATGGCTCTCGTCATGTTTGAAGCTCATGTTATTAAAACCTGACTAGACTTTGACACGGCCACATTAGTCTTATCCATGGCACGGACCTAAAGGCTGCTGTCCAGAAATGCAAGCATGCAAATTTTCATTTCTGCCACACGAAGAACAGCGCGCAATGACAGCTATTCAATTTCCCTAAAAAGCGTCCGATAGCAATGGAAAGTTTCTGTATGACAGTTCTTGTTCCGAGTCTAACCCGACTATTGCGCTCATCTTTGACGTTGCTAAGTGCAGGGACGTCAACTGAAACGGTTGCTTTTCAATGGAACTTTGGCAGCTGGAGGGGAGTTGAAATATACGCGCATAGGACGTCGTAACGACTAGACGCGGTCTGTCAACACAGCGCAAATACGCCGCAAAAAGCGAAATCCTATACTCGAATCGGTCAATATTGATCCTTCCTTGGTGCAATTTGTCGCGCGCTGCAGTTCATAATCATAAAGTAGCTAGTTCGCGGCTGGTTTATGGGTGGCGATGCTTTTCTAACTAGCTGGTAAGCTGAATCATTTCCATATCTAACAACCACGAACGGAAATAGCTGAGCCACGAGCTGGAGCGCGAAGGATTGGTGTCAACACGAGCCGAGCTACAGCAAGGGTATTGGAATGAGACTGCGGCGGACGGGGAGAGTTATTTTAAAGAGGCTAAACCTTGGTTGCGGAAGAAGGGGAAATAAACCGATGCTTTCTCTATACAGGCTGAAGCAGAATACTGGTAGTGCTACCGTACTAAAATTATAATCAGTCAGCACAGTCTCAATTAAAGTTCACCTTTCAGCTTACTATTAAAAAACGTGGTAACATGCACGCAACAAAGATTTGGTATAGCGTACTATACTAGCGTTTAGGCATTTCCGCGCTTTTCAAATGAGTGAGATCAATTAACGGTAGCGTGCCGAAAGTCGTCGCTTATAAGCAATTAAGAGCAGTGAATGGTCCCAATCAATAGCTAAAGGGGCTTGCTACGTATTGCTAACATGGTCAGAGAACGAAAGAGAAGTCGAAAGACACTATTACTACCCTAAAGGAAGATAGGAATCGGTCGATGCCTCGAATCCTTCCATAAAACTGCTTTTTTTGCAAGTATAGCAGTTATGATGGCGGGAATTACAGCAAAGGATCAGTTGTAATGTGCATAGGACGAATTTTCTCGCGCACATAGAATTGAATATTCACCGTTCTTACCGAAATTGTAGCTTAAATATTTTAATGGTAATAGTCTTAGGAAGTGAACTGATGTTTCCGCCAAGCAGGTGCTAAAATATAGATGGGGTGTATTGGTTTGTTGCAACTGCGGCTTATTGAGGTAGCACATTTTGCAATCCTCCAATCAGAAACCTTTTAAAAGAAATATTTAAAGAGGGGCAGAGTGTAAGGACACGGTTAGAGATTGGAGGAAATGAATGAATAACATTGCATCTCCAATTAGCCTGGTTCCTTAAACGCAGAGCCATCCATTTAAACAATCAATAACTCAATCAGTCACCGCCAGCGAAAAGCAGATCAATTAATGGACGTACGCCAGGAGGTCGTAGTAGTCAGTTTTTACGCGCTACTCGTCATAACAGTTGAGCTAAGCAGGAGGGGAGGGTCGACAGCGAAACAGACTGAAAAGAACAATAAACTGCAGGTGAGCCGCGGCCAAGGACCGGTCCCTCTCCTAGCAGCGGACGCCGCTGATCCAACGGCAGTGGCGGCGCTAAAAACTCGCTCGATCAGTCAGGTAGTCAGTCTCCACACGCGCCAGCTTGCGCTACACGAATTAGTCCAGAGTTTGCATTGGTCGTGTTTCGTTTACCGACTCGCTCCCAATCGCATTGAGCGACGCAATTCAACCGAAATGGTGAAGAGATTGAAAGTTTTATGGCCGATTAAGGCAGAGTTATTGCGCTCTTTAACAGGCGTAACTATGAGTCCCTCATAACGCGATTACGACTACTGGAACCTGTTTCTGCGCAGAGATGCAGGCACTACCTTTCTTCCTTGAACAGTTAGTAAATTCAACGCATATCCGTGTACCTTTTCACAACTAATTCTTGCTCAATCCTACTTATTTAGTCATTTCCGTATGTCTTTGAACACCTCACGGTTCAGGCAGATGGAGCTTTTACTGATGCCCGGTCAGACCACGGTTATGCGTAACATGGGATAAATATTAATACATATCGATTTAAAATGAAGTATGGACCTGCGTTTATGTGAACAAGGGGTATGAATTGATCACTGAAAAGCTCTGCCTGCGAATAAACCTTCGACAAGCTTAATATCGATTGAAGAGATAATGTAGACTATATGTTAATGAGCTTCAAAAATCGGCATCATCAAATGTATTGGAAAGTCAGGTAAGGCTCTTTATCGTAACTCTTTGTTTCTTCAAACTACCCCAGCTTTTTTTACTTCGATGATGTGTATTAAAATATTATTTATTGTAGAACTTTTCTGTTTAACTGATAAAGCAGCACGAAATTTAATTATCATTTTCTCTTACATCATACCATGACAGAATAATATCATCAGTACTACATGACAGAGAGCATTGAAAAGAGAACAAGCAGACAGTACTTTTACCTAAATTCACGCCATTAGAAACATTAAATTCTAATATGACAAGAAACTGCTCCGTTGAAGTTCAGCAGCTGAGATATGAATTCAGCAGGCTGCTTGTTATATTTCTGTTGCAAGGCCATGCATGATTGAAATATGCATAAAAGACTAAGCTAGACGGGCACAGGTTGAAGCAAATGAGCTTTCATAAAATATGCGTCAAGCGAACAGCAGATCAAACTTGAGGTATCCACTTACAAATAAATGATACATTGCCTTATAATCGACATTTGAAGCATAGGAAATGCACATTTAGGACGCACTGACAGTAACGTACCCTACAATGATGAACAGCAATAAAATTGGCTGCTCGATGAAATGAACCAATCGAGAAGAAATTTACAAACCTACTATAATGGTCTGACTTTGTGAATGCTTTGAAGCAATAGAATAGGTCACTGTAGTCTAAGACACTGTACGACAAGGCTGAATTTTGATAACACGACAAGTTTGTAACCCTATCTTATCAGTTTTTTTCTAGTGTAGGACTCAGCTTCATATCGCACCGACAGAATTTTGCAATCGACGAGATAAGAGACAGCACAGCCTCACGATACGGTCGCATGGTGATCAAAATGACAATGAATGTATATGCGTTGGTGTACATGTAATTTACTGCTGTGATTTTGGCGAAAATAACTACAAGAAGGTTACTGTCAAAATTCGCCATCGTAGAAATTCCTAGCAGTATAAAGATCTGAATAAAATAACTGGGTATTTTATCAATCGTTGGCACTGCGATTTGAATCATATCCATATCGAGTACTTTAGCTTAAGTCGTATTTAAGGGCTGCACTTCATCATTGCGTGAAGCGCGACTTTATCTGAAGTACGCGATGCAAAACCGACCCCTTATCTCTCTACCATAAAACTTCGCGCTCAGTTCCCGTGCAAGAGATCAATGTTCCAGTTCGGCGGTAATCAAGCGCGCATTCTTTCACGACCATTTATTCTTTATGACTCTAAAATATCACAAACGAATAACCTTCAAGAAGTTTAACAGAACTTTTCTAAGCATTGAACATACGCGAGATAGACATATGGATAACACCAGCACCACAGTTGTACAAATAACAGCAAAACGAATCGTTACCGGCTAAGAGGAAGTTCGAGCAATTTGAGATCAAGGCAAGTCAAGGCGAAGGGAAGCAATAACGCTTTGACGGCAATAAACACGCTCATTTCAGTCAGTCTGAATGAATAGATTCGATACCGTATACGCTGTCCACAAATGAAAAAGCATGCAACAGGCAAATTGAACAAACTGAAAAAACTGACCAAGAGAAACTCCGGTTACTCGTTCTGGGGAATGTATCTGAGATTGTTATTAAGTACAATCGCTTGCGAACTAAAATATACGGGTTCATTTGAAGGTATATTAAATGTTCTTATTACAATGATCAGAAAATGCGCGAATATGATTAAATGTGGTATTATTGCTTTTAAGATAAATGTTTTCGGACGGATTGTATAAAATAGCGTTTAGGGAGAAATTACGTCTTTGATTTTTGATTATTTTTACGTCCCGGCGCGGACTTGATAAACGACAAGGCTCCTTAGCGATAATTTAAATCCAAACTGACATGATTCGCAGCCAGCTTATCATGCGCAATCGAAGGCGATTCAAGATAAATGCATTCCAGAGAGAAGTGACCAGAGTTTCGTTTGACTCAAAGCAAACTAATCTGTCAACGATTTTGGTACATTACGAAGAACTATCGGGTATCATAAGCGAGTAAGCATAGGACTATATTGATCAGATCAGAGGCCGAGAAATTTCATCGTTTCCGGTGCGAGAAACTTGAGCATCTCCAGCTCACTCTCCGTCATCATCCCCAGTGCCAATTTCTGCAAAAATATTCAATTAAAACGATCAAACGCTGACGTCAGCTCGCCTACATCAGAGGGTGGTGGATACGTATTAAGTCTGTGACACAGGCGCTAACCGAATATAATTTCAGGATTATTTGACTGTTTTATGCAAAGTCTTACAGTATTTGTCAGGAAATACGCAAATACAAAAAATGTGGAATTATTAATAATGAGAGAGACTGTTTTGGCGCTGTTTGTTTAATTTCGAATTTGCTTTTGTCAAAACAGGATCATATGATGAAAAATACGCATAATGGAACAACGCAGCTATCTTCTGCTGACTCGCAATTGCGTCAAAAACAAAACAAACCTCGCTAGATTCCTCAGGCGACCGCGAACAGTCATTAATTGGCAGTGAATGTTTCACTTCAGTGCTGTGCCCCGACTCGCTGGAGGTCGAGTCGGATGACGTGGTCGTCAACGTCGTCTTCAGCGTCAGGCAGTTTGCAGTAATGGTCGTCTTCAGTAGAGGGCTACTCGCCGTAGACGCCACATTGGTCAGGCAAGAAGGATTCGCCGGCGAGGATTCGTTCTGCTTTCCATCCGCTTTGCATTTTTCTTGCCGCTGTTTCAACTCGACGCGAGTAATTAGCTCCATTCTATAAAATTAAACATTTTTACCCAATTCTATAAATTACCCAATAATCTTACACGGATATTAGTTCGAAATTTTACCCAATGCAGCTGACGGATAATTGCCGTACTGTCAGTGTCACGGCTGGCAGCTTGCCAACTAGTGCGCCGCGAGTTGAGCAGATAATCAATAACGCTATCCCACCGCGATCCTACACATTTTCTGTTCACGGCAATTTAAACGCTAATTTAAGTATTCACTGCCAAACAATCCTTTTATAGCATATATGCTAAAATTGTTCGAATTCGCGCGTTCTTTGAAAAAAGAGCAAAAAATTTGCATAAGCAGCCGAATAACCCTAATATTTTACTAGTTCAGCAGCTGTGAGATATACTTTAATTAAATTTACCAAATTTCATTTTCTTTCAGTTAACTTTACGTAATTCCACATCATTACAACTCCAAAATAACATACCGTTTATTCGGTCCGACGACGAGAACTTTGTCTTTATGATCAGCGATGTCGATGTCTGACAAGTCCTCCTCCAGATCCTCTGCCTCATCCGCGCTCTACAAGAATTAATTATCACACTGCATTATTATAAGAAGCTGGAAAATTTTAAGATGGCGTTTTCTAGGTGTCAGGGGGTTGACGGGAAAATATAGAAAAGAGGTTACTGAAGATCAAAAACAACGGCTTACAAATACTGCTAAATGGTCGAACAGTTTTACAGATGTGAAATAAAAGTGTAATGAATAAGGTAGACCATATCACCAATAAACCGTGCTTTTACACTGATATCTGCAGAAATCTCTAAAACATTTTAGAAGCCGTGATCATGTGATCTGCGTGGCGCGACTTATTCTGGCATTTCGAGAACCTTCTAAAATCTGCTCACAAACGTCGATGCCATATGCGTTACGAAGAGCGAACCGTGACACTAATCCGATTGATCAATCGATAAAGGAAGCTAACCGGCGTTGTGGGAGTCGCGGCGGACGGCTGGAAGGAGGCAGCGCTTAGAGTTTCGAACAAGTCGGCGCCCCGAGTGATTAATATCGCTTTCGAATCGCCGCCAGTGGTGGCAGCCGGCGGCGTCTTTTTTGTTGTCGCATCAGCACCTTTTGTTTCATTCTGCAGCTTTGAAGACTGCAACGATTCATTGGATATATTCTGTTTTCATTCTGATAACAGATGCTATAAATCATATAGGATATTTTCTATTTCAATACAACTTGAAAAGCGTTCTTATATATGGAAAATGGTACATATGATAGTTTATCGCCGTGTTTCACGCAGAAACCTACGATCTGGCAATTTGTTGTTATATCATCGCAATGCGCGAAGCACATGTATCAATATATTTAAACGGCAATTGCAGACAAAGAAGCCTTTATAAAAACGATTCGTAACTCTGTTATCCTCAGACACCTCCCTCCACCGTATTTTTTTACACGCCAACCGAACCACTAACCTGTTCAGTGGGTTGTTCTTCACGTTGATAGGCACTGGCACTTAAAGCAGTAAAAAGATCGGCGCCTTGATCAATCAGGGTTGCGTTTCTGAAGCCCGACTTGGCAACTTGTGGGTCGCCGGCGATCGTTGAAGCGCCGTTCGTTTCTGTAGAGGCCGTCTCTATAGAGGAATCGTCGTCTCTAAACATCAAAAAAAATATATCCACTATCTAGCGTGCCATGATAGTGCGATCGAGTCAACATCAGATATTTAACGCTCTTATATTGAAACGCAGAACTAACTACGGATTCTTGCTCAGGGTAGATGAATCGTGTGAACAGACATAGTCATACTTAAATGAGGCAGTCTTTAAATTTTGCGCGACTATACGAAATTTATACTGCTCAATATAAATTTATGTACACCATTTTCACTTCGACAACAACACTTTCCAATTCACAGAGGCAATTTTCCATACTTTTTTGACTTGAAATGTGACCTTTTTCATTAAAGAAATATCGCATTTGAACTAAAACCTACCATTATCAAAGGACAAATAGTATATTACAGCCGACATGCACAACATAAATACAATTTGGGCTATACATGACTACACACTATGCGCGGCAAAGCACTATCAGTCCATTCTTAAATGAAAGTGTCATAATGGAATAATGAATCGACAGTTGATGTCAAATAGAGAAGTGACAAAAATCCTCACGTTTCGGACTGATCGGAGCAGCCGAGTCGGTCAGCGGCGTAAGTTCGCGCCTTCAGTCGTCGGCGTTTCGCTCGCGTTGAAGGCGGCATCGACTGCTGCAGATATAAAGATCGAGTTATAGCATTTTAATGAAGAAAATCATGTGCAATAATCGATCATTTTGATAAAATAATGTGATCCATTTAAAGCAATTTCTGCAATAGAGTTGGTGATTCGTGCGAAGTTCAGTTGTGTACTTCGTTGATGAATCAGAAAAGATATATCCATCCTCAAAATTTAAGAAAAGTATAAAAAATGAAGTCTACTAGTATAGGTTTCATTAAAACACATAAACTATCGCAATGATGCCCATTAAATCTAAGTTACATTTCAATTCGGCGGTAAAATAATCAAGAATTGATCAAGCTGCGTGAAATTTCACCTAAAATCGACTTTTCAGCAAATGACGTTAGCTGCCTTTACTTCCATTCATAAATTTTCTTTTAACATTATTCAATAAACATGTACCAGCACTTGAAATTTATGGTTAAAGCGTGTACCTTGTTGGCCGGTGGCGGCGGCGTCGAAGCAGAAGACGAAGACGGCAACGAAGAAGCGACGCCGTTGTTGAGCGGACTCGCCTTCTTCGACTCCAGCGTACTTTTTAACGGAACTGTTAATCCATTGAGCCTGTGACTTATCGCGTCAGTCCCGGACGACTGCGTCTGAATAAAGAAATCTTATCAACAAATTCAGCGCGAATCATCGATAGATGCACTGAACGTTCAGCGCAAGAAATAGACAGAAGGCCGATGTTAAGTCTACAAGGATAAGAATGATATCAAACTTCGACAATCGCTGTAAATAGCCATAGTTCACTGCATCAATATTCGCTCACCGAGCGAATGCTGTGAGTGAACTATAATTTTCCAATCAACTAGCTACATTCACTTGAAATAAGAATGCAGGTTTACAGCATTAATTTTCAGGAATAGATGCACTTACCGTCTCACGTTGGATTAATGGCACGATTCGCAGATTATTGCTGGCGGGAGTAGTTGAAAAAGCCATCGTTCCGTCCCTGACAGTAAGGCGAAAGGCGCGAAATTCAAATTCCCGTCCAGGCAGTTCACGGCAAGCTTCATATTGCAAACACGACCCCACTGGCCAAGCAACCTGTAAAAGTCAAATTAAGTGCACCTCGCCGAGTCCCAACAGCGCCGGCTCCTAATGGGTGGGTTTCATATCGCGTTCTTTAGCTAAAGTTGTACTTATCGCAATGGGTCCGTTTCACATCGCGTATTTTCGTTAAACCAGGCGATGTGAAACCTGCCCTATGAAAAATTATAGCCTTAAGTACGACTTTAGCTAAAGTGCGCCATATGAAACCCACCCAATAGTATCCAAATGATGAACCAACCTTCAAGTCGTTGTTGCATTGAGTCTTTGGCAGATATGAAAGCGCAAAATATATAACGTCGCTCGTCTCTTCGTCACTGCAATCCGGTTGTAGCAAACCGCCACTCTCCAAGTACTGCAATTGCGTAAATTAACGTACAAAATACAAGAGAACTATTTTATCCATTTCCCTCAACGTTGCATATTTTATTCACAATAATAATATAAAAAATTTCGCTAACCTTGACGATCTTCCCCACTCCTTGTCGGGTATCGCCAGACCGCACTGATAAGGCGATGTAGCGGAAGGATCTCAACTCCGCGCTGAGCTGACGAATCCATGCCGGAGTTGATGCCATTCGCGTCATAACAACACGTCCCGGTGTCATCAAGTCGGATTCGCTCAGTAGCGCTGGCTGAAAAAAGAAGCCTTCTGATAAGGAGTAGTTTGAAAAGTGAGCAAGTTTGTGAAATGTGGTAGGAGTGACCGCGGTCTGATGCACACACGTTCCACAACAATGCTATCTTGTCAAGCACACATGCAATCGTTCATAGAGGTATCGTTTACAACAATAATTTGCTTATAGCGTTCGGGGTTAAGCCGGTCCCCAATTATAACCCTCCTAAGCTTCGTAAAGAGCAAAAATCGTTTACAACGCTATTTGGTAATAACGGTCAAAGTCAACCGGTCTCCATTCTACCATTAAAACGATATCTAAAATAATCCGTCTAATCCAGACATAACAATAGATTTATAACAAACTTTAATTTGATCGATCAGTCGCAGCGCTGCTGGCGACGACGATGAATCAAAGTCGCCAATCGCCGCCATAAGCTCCTCGTTGACGAGCGCGTGACTATGCAGGAGGAGCATTTCAGATTCAACGGTCGTCGCCGCGCCCAAACCTGACTGGCGCACTCCTATGACCATCGCTGGTTCTTCCTTGCGCGCTGGAACAAGCAAGTGAACTTGTGAAACATTAATGAATCACTTCCTTCAGCCGATCATTCTCGACTGTTTTCGCTACAATTTTAACATGGACGAAACTTTTAACACTTGTATTAATATAGCCGCGCAAATGCAAGTATTAAGAGTTGTATACCTTTACAGTCTGCAACGTAGCAAAATGAAAGTCTGCGCGTCGCTTTCGAATGCTTTGAGTTATTTTATATCTTATTTAAAATTCCTTTCGTTTGACAGTTTGAGTAATCAAACAATGGCTAATTTCGTGTCACAATTTCTTGCCAAAATTTCACTTAAAAAAATTAAATATTTGCAAGTCAGTAGATAAAATATTCGGAAAAGAGCTCAACCTTATAAAACAGAAAATCGGCTACGTATCATACCATCATCGACAATAAACGTCTGTTGTCCGTCCGACTGCGCGTCCGTACTGCTGAAGTGACTGTGTTCACCGTAAGTGGTCATCTTCGTACAGCGCACAACGCCCCTTGAAATTATTCTACCAGGGCCAAGGTTCGCTTCCGATGCCTCTATGACGACGTCCACCTGAAATGTACTTACTTTAAATTTCATATTTAGCTAAACATTTTACTGAATACATTCTTCAATTGCTCGAACAACTTTTTAATTTGACTTTTTAAAGTTTCGTTTCGAATTTCGCTCGTCGCTTTCATGACATAATCATTGAAAATATTTGCTCGCAATTCTTGTATCATTAAGTAAAGAGAAATCTTAGATTGAATAAGGCAAACTGCTTTTAGCAATTTTGATTATACAGTAACAAATATATTCATGAACATAGAGTAATTATAAAGAAGAAATTGAATAACAAGCAAAAATAATTACTTATGTACGAATAAAGCAAATTTAAACATACGAGGAGGCCAGGTTGAATAATATCCTGCACATTATCGCTAAATGCGCGGATGGGTTGGTCGTCGAGCATCGTATTCAAATCGAAAAAGACAATGAGATTCGGCTTGCTGACATTCTCTGGTATCAGAAGCCGACCGCACTTCCGATTAACGTCCACAACCATCGCGACCGATTCGATGCTTTCAAGCGACACTAAAAAATAACTTTCGTTAAGTTCATTTTTGAATATTTTACAACATCATTCATCATAAATCGTCACTTTTCTTTCAAATTCGTCAATTTCGTGTTCAACTTGAATTCAGAGATGAAGAAGTGGAATGCAAGGTTCACGACTTCTGATAAAGTATGACGAATCGTTTGCCAATTTGGTTCTGTGCCAAATGACTTGCAAAACGGCTAGAAAGATAAAAAGTCAAACGACCTGGTGGATGCAAGACGTGTTAATTATCCAAATAAAAATACATTGAATGCGCTGAGAATAGTTGAGAAATAAAAGTAAAAACCAAACGCTTACTCAAGTATCGTTCCGCCGAGGATACTTCAGCCAGAGGAGAAAATCGGCTCGTGCCAGAGGAAGATGCTGACAAGGAAGGAGCGGCGATTTCTTCAATTTTTCGCATTTGCACAGTTGATTGCTCAACGACTTTATGAAGCGGTGCGGCTCTTATTGATTCTTGTATGCGCTCTTGCTGCACAACTTGCCGCTGCACAAAATCGTTTTTTGCCAACTCTTCCTGACTTTCGCGAGACAAAAAGTCCCAGTCTGTAATTCATTTTGAAGTGTTAATCAGTGTAACATCGAATACTGGCAAGACTGTTCGGTAGCGACACCTCAGTTTGCAACAAAGGATCATGTACAATAGTTCTGACCCAATTCAATGCCACAATACACGACAGTTCAGTTGTAACAGCGTATTCCTGAACACGGATATCTAAGATGTATAACTTCTTCCATCCCAAACTGCATATCGATTTTCGAGTGTTAATATTTATAAATCACGTACCATTTCCTATCGTCATTGTGAATGCTTGAACTTGATGACGATGATGAATAAACGAAGAATGTTTCGTCGTATCAGTCAATAAATTTCCATTATTTCGAATGAATATAGACTACTGCATCTCACTGAAGCAGCATTCTTATGTGAAATCGCGCTCTTTAATCACATGGCAATAAGCAGCAATCATTTGCTTTTCTTTTAAATTCTCAGTTGGTACTTGCTTTGCCGGCAACCAAGAAACCGGTCAGCCAGCTCGCACATCTCACGCAAAGTAGCCAGCGCGTACAAAAGTACTGTAGCCATATGAGTGTCATACTTTTGGCACGAAATTATCGAGCAACATTGTTTGGGAGCGTTACTACTGAACTAATTAACTTTAATTTTGCCAAAATGAACTGCGTTCATCGTTCCACTAAATCGATCATCGCTTCCGTGTTCAGAAGGTGTGAAAGGAGGGGTGTTTATCGGTGCACGCCCCAAGACATCCGACTACTACCTCCAAGTCGTCGACTAATTTACACCTCTGAGGCGTATTCATCTTAGACAAGTTTAATAAGTTAAGATTACCACCTATTGTTATAATATTCGATCGGCTGCATTGTGTTTATTAGACCATAATCTTGGGATTACAAACGATTTCTTATCTTGACGCCTGCGAATACGATCCCTGATTGAGATCATGCTGAACATTTGAAGTCTCGCCTCACTGTTAAATCGATACGGATTGTGTGGAGTAGGCGCAAGATCGTTGCGCTGGATTATTTTTCAAGAGCTCAGACCATCTGTCTGGATAGGATGATATGTCGCATGGGGTGTCGCTCGAGCAACCGGTGCTTCTGTATTGGAAACCAACAGAGAGGGAGCAAAGAGCAGAACGTGGTGATCTTTGCTTTGGCTATTGACGCTCGCGATTGGTTTGGAATAAAGAGTACCAATAAAAACATGATGGTTAGTCATGTGGTAGCTTAGCGACAGCAAGCAGCAAGGTGTCTTATCATTGTGCTGGAGCGAACAGAATGCGTAGTAGATCGCGTCGCTCCAGCCGACCTAGTAAAATGCCAAGGCTGTGTTGGCTGCTCTGTGCAAATTCTTATTATTTTTGTTAGACAATAAGCAAATACGCCAAAATTTTATCGATACTGCGATCGCAGAAGACTTTATGGCGCTAATTATTTGCACAAATGTTCAAGCCGCCGTCGCTTATGCATTACCGCGGATGTATGGAATAATTGATTTTGTTTTTTGTTATCTCCCTAGTCGAAAGACTCGCTTGTGATATTGTGATAGACCGGTTAATCCTCCCCAGACCGGATATATAAGTTACGGTTGGGCAGCTATTCATACTGCGCCTCCACAACCTTTGTCACTTATGAATCCTGCCCCTGTGTAACGGTCTTGTCCTATCTCCTACCTTCCTCCACTCATCACGGAATACATCATATTTGCACTCGTCGTTCTAATGCGGACTTAAGGCTCGTTGAAAGAGAATGGCGGAGAAAGAATCAAAGCTGATCAACACTATATTTTCGGTGTTGTCAACCAATGGTAAGCTATCGTTGTATGACCTATTTGCCAGCAATCCAGCGATACGCAATTTATCTGGCGGTCGACACGAGCTGAATGCATTCTTATGGAACCATACTCACTTTTTCCACTTCTACGATACACTCAGAAAAAGTATCGCCCACTTTGACAGTACTTTACTGTCAGAAGAAAACAAGCGGTACTTTACTGTCAAATATGACGGTATGTGCTGCCAAATATGACA
>NIUQ01004039.1:0-19395 GCA_002796945.1 Plectus sambesii
TACCGGGTTTTTCCGATTAGAAGCCCCCCCATATACAAGCCCCACTGTGCTTCTATTCGGTTTGACTTTCCAAATAGAAGCACCGGGGCTTATATTTGGAGCCGAAAAAGGATCACCATGAATGCGTGAAGCGAAATTATTTCAAATGAATTTTACGTGTACATATGGTATTCTCTATTAGAATTTGCAAAAATCATATAAATCTTCCATTATTTGCGTGTTAGATTGATTGAAAAGATGAAAAAAGGACTCAAAATGTAAGTATGAGTGGTACTGCAAAAAGCGTTGTGTAACTGAATTTTCCAAATAGAAGCCCGGGGCTTCTATTTGGGGACAAAGTAGAGAGGCGAAAAGTGCCAATTCTTATTACAAGCCCCGGGGCTTATACTCGGAAAAACCCGGTATATTTATTTTGAAACAATACGGTGAACGACACTAAATGAAAGAAAAAAAGTGATTTGGATTTTGCGTACGTCGCTTTATCCCGTGAACAGTCTTAGTTCCGTGTCTCTGTACCCGAGAGACATGTGGGTTGCGTTGAATTACGCGAGTGCGTTAACAGAAAACAAGCTTATTTTTCACTAACGCAACTGTTAATCCTAACCGAAAACAAGATCGATTTCGTTGTGCGAAATCGAACCTTGTTTTCTGCTAGTGAGTACGTTGTGCACTATATGAAAACAAGCTTTGTTTTTTTGTTTGCATGCTGAAGAGGACTTTGTGTAAGCGGATCGAGATGGGTAGGGCCTAATGGGCGGCGCCAATTAATTCCTCTGATGAATTCTTGATACAGGATGAAATCTGTCCCCCCATAAAGGACCTTAAACTTTTTAATAATCGAATAATATACATGGTGAAAACTTATGGGGGTTACTTTTAAGCTAGAAAGCTGATACCCTCGTAGTCCAGTTCACTGACCGTTGCGCGATTATGTGCGAGAAATTTAGTTTCATGCTGGTCGTCTGCGTCGATCGACTACTAGGAATCCGATCGCCTTTATACTCGCGTAAAGAATGGACGAAGCGAAAATCCTGCTCACTTTTCTTGGGAATCGTTGTCGGCACTGGCCTGCTCACTGCGTTCCACCACGTCTCTTATCACTGTTTCTACTGGGACATATGTAATGGAACACAAATCCATTCCAAGTGCTTCCACGTGGCGGCTGATACGTGGCGAAAGAATGAAATCAACCCTACCCCAGAGTGGCTGCGAAACTACGTTCGAATGGGCACAACTTTTCATTCTCTTTTTGGTATTTTCTTTCCGACAATTGCTCTCATTGCGCTCAATGTTGCGCTCGTTCGTGAGCTGAAGAAACGCTCCAATGAGCCGCTCTTAGCATCCGAAGCCCCTTTGCATCACAAGTAAGTCCCCAACTTAAAGCCTCTTCCTTCACAAAGATTCGCTGTACCGGGATTTCTCGAAAATAAGCCCCGGGCTTATTTACGAGAAATAGCATTTTCGAGCCTCAACATTTTCCTCTAAAATAAGCCCGGGGCTTATTTTCGAGTAATGCAGAAACTGCAGTATTTTGCCCTTCAATTCATAAAAATAGCATTTACATATAATTTATGAAGATATTGGCCAAAAAGTAAACCTAATGCACTCAATAATACAGTAGAGCAGATAAACGCTACCGATTTCGACTTTTCACCGCTTGTTTTGCGATAATTTTATTGTGAAATCGTGTCGCACTGTGATATAACATGCGTATTTAGTTACGCCCCGGGCGTATTTTCGAGAAAAGGCAGCAAAAGTGGTATGTTTTTTGACGCTGTCGGAATAAATTTTGACCGGAAAATAAGCCCGGGGGTATTTTCGAGAAGGCTTTCGAAAATACGCCCAGGGAGGGCTTATTTTCGAGAAAACCTGGTATTATTTATGTTATAATGATGTGCGCATAGGGAAGATTCTATAGGGGTTGCGCCGAATAAACGAATCGCCGCTTGGCTCAACTTATAAGCTCTAAAATAGGACGCGTTCACTCGAGATAATATTATCTAGCGAAGCTAGCACGATGTCAATCTCGATATATTGCATTTCCTGATGGGGAGAGTGAAAAATTATGCTAAGTTTTTTTATACAGCAAATATATTTAAGTCGTATAAGAAAAGGCAATAGAGCGCAACCAGCACGAAATATTAGTGGGTTATGCACAAAAGTACATTATTTGCTCATTTACATATTAAAGGGCAAATTTCACCAAATCTGAAACATTGGATCGGAAAAACACTTGAGACACTCACAGCTCGCAACTTTCGATTATATAGATCTCTCTCAGTGGGCGTCACTAAGGTTTGGGAGGAAGAGAAAAGTCAAGAAAATCGAAAGATAACAGGGCAGCGAAATATATTTGCTTCCTTAACATTCACCTGTGCACACTTTGCCTGGTTATCAATAGTTATCAAAGTGACAGCTTAAGTTCGGTTAAACACAATTAGGAGAAGAGTTTGGTTGTTATTGAAACTTCTGATTTTTCTGAAATTTTGTTAAGGAAGGAATAGGTAATTGACCCGTTCCTCCTTATGTCATACATCATTGCGACGAAATCTGAACGTGCTTTTTGTCTTATATTGTCGCGTTAGATAAGCGGTAGCCACTTTTCAGGTCAAGTGAAGGTACTATTCAGCGACGTCAAGAAAGACGAGTGACTATTACCGTATGCGCGATTGTTTTCTGCTTTACCCTGACACAGGGGCCTTCCAGTGGGCTGTTATTCTGGAATTGGCTAGGAAATGGATTCGCGAAGATGGACAGCCAAACATTATACAACATTTGCAAAGCGACAAATTTCTTGCCCTTAATTGGCAAATCGTCCAACTTCTTTCTCTTCTGTTTCATCAGTGCCACATTTCGAAAAAGACTGGTTGCATTAGTGCTCAAGAAAACCAAAAAGTGCAGAATTCTGGCAAATATTTGCTCATTTTTCGGGTGTTGCACTCTTGATTCGGCGCCAATCAACTCGAAGTCACTGAAAAACGGCGGCGGAATATCTGGAGAAAAAGTATCAGCGAAGGCTCACACTTCAGAAGCTTTTCTAAACAGTCCAATTCGGATTTGAAATTAACATTCGCAAACACTCTTATGAAAGTAAAAAATTGAATAGAAAGTTACAAAGGCAATTCAGCTGACAAACAAAATGGTCCTGGAAGATTTCTGGATATGTTTGCTAGCAGCTTTTGCGCGTTCTTTAATTAATTTCGAAAAGATTTTACAAAGCGTACAGCAGACTATGGACAACAGAATAAACGTTAAGTCGGATTATTTTAAGTGATTGACAAAACTTCTGGAAACCTACAGGACATAAACGTGATCACTAGTTGTCTTTGCTTGCATTCAGCACTTGGCGACTAAAATCTTTTTGTCGATTAAATAGTATATTGATATTTTTGTCTTTTCCTTCGTGTGAATTTTATTNATTAAATAGTATATTGATATTTTTGTCTTTTCCTTCGTGTGAATTTTATTATTCCTCCAATTAAAGTTTATCTCATATAATATGCTTTGAGTTAGACATTTCCAGCTCTGGAATATTGAATTGTGTGTACATACTTTCTTTGCAACACACAATTGCAAAATCTGAAAACTTCTGCTCTTAATTTCTCAAAACTTAATTTAGGCAAACTGCGTTTCCCAAAAAACAAATTCATGCTCTCATTTAAATGTGAAAGATTTCACTATTTTAGGTGCAAAATACACGTAAAAGATACGACTATCGCGTGTTCCGAAACGTTATTAAATAGTCGATAACTCTATCTTCTGCGTGCGTTTTGAAGCGGAAACAGCAGCATTATGTGATCTCCGATCAGCTCTTAATGTGCGGCTCAATGCTCTACTCCAAGCAAGCGAATCGTCTTTAGTCTTCGACTTTGGCTTACGCCCATAGATATTCGTCATTTGGTCACGCATCACTCTATTCGTACTGAGCAACTATAATTAAACTTGACTTTTGCTTCGATGTTTATGCACGAGCGAATTTGTTCATTAAAACAAGCCGGCTTGTAATTCAAATGACATCACTTATGAGACACCAATGACTAGAGAGCATTTAAAATAGGGACGGGCACAAATAACACTTTACTCTCGGCTCTAATCGTTGCAACTCATGTGGGTGCCGATGACACATAAGCTTGACATATCTCTCTTACGACCGCTGAACGACGGATAGTGGGTAGGGAAGCTGGCTGAAATTGTTTCGCACTATGAGATGCTGATTAAATTTGCCAAAGCTACCACATGTGTCACGGCTGCGTAATTCCCAGAGTAATATTGTGATCGTCAGCCACCTCGCAATGACACGAATTCTCACTCACCTCCTCCCATTTCAGTTCGGCTGTTTGAGCGTTATACTGACGCAAGCTAGATATAATTTAGACGTCGAGCAATATACTTGTCACACTATAGTGCAAATTTCTGAGCTAAGTATCGAAACGATAATATGATATCAAGGCAGGTAGATCGCTTGATTTTGCTCGACTTATAATTTAGCGCATGTGACCGTCCGCTATTATCATGCTTCATGCTCTCCCAGTTATTTTAATTAATATTCAGTCTCGCGAAGTAATGGTGAGAAAAATGAGAGCTTCCGAGTTCAGTCTGATTGCACATCGCATCTATTTCGTGTCGGCGCACCTTGTGAATTTGAACCTAATTTTTGCTGTATTTCATCTTAGATTCAGTCATTTTATTTCAAAATAACCTGAAGTTAATGAACTCTGTGATCTTGACAGAGGTAGGCTGTAGGGATAACCGGGGTGGTACTAATCTCCTCATCACCAAGAGCAGACTACCATTCTGAGCTCCTCGATTATGGAGTGAACCCATGGGGAGAACGTTTTTTCAGTGGGTGAATGACAGTAACAGCTTTTCACAATTTCAACCATTCGTTATACCATATTTTTAGAAAATGTTGAAAACGGAAATTAATAAATAGCCGAAAGTCCACTATTGACTGTCCCGTCTAAGATATTTGATGCAAATAATAAGTATAAATTGGCAGAATTTTAAAGGAACAGCGAGATGGCAAGCGTAGCATTGGAAATAAGCAATTCTCTGCTATGCTTCTTCTTGTAAACTTTCTCCAGACATTGGAATTATGCTAGGACAGATTTATTATTCTTGAAAATGTTATAATTCGCCATCTGCAATCAAATTTGGCATATCCTGCTGCTAATACTTTGCACAGGGCGCAAATCGTTAAGCGATAGATAGGTGGATGCCGATCGAACAAAAATGTGCAATTTTACGCGTGATAGTTGTGCATCGATTTCATTATTTTGCATTACAGAAAAAATAAGGAGAGAATGAAGGACATCGCGCACGTTTGCATGTCGCGCGATTACAGCTCTTTTACGGACGAAGAATCGCTCGAATACTACCTATGGCGTTATCTGTTTCCACCAGTGTTCTTGATTGGCGTTGTGGGTAATATCACTGAGTTGTTTGTCCTATTTAGTCCGGGTATGCGAAATCGAGCGAACAACCTTTTGTCGGCTATGGCAGTCGCCGATGTGGCGTTTCTTTTCTTCATGCTACCTCACGCACTCGTCAACTTCTCCACTTTTGCTCTCAGCTATTCGTTTCGGTTCGTCTATTTCTACATGAAACACGAGCTCATTGCGCTCGCTAATTGGTCATCGGCAGCTGCTATTTGGTGAGTGCTGTTATGGAGATATCCATTTGTCCGTGAGCTAACCTGAAATATCCATGAAAAACATTGCTTGAATGCGATTAGGATATTAATCATAATGTAGTTTGATACGGTATTACAGATTATTTTCGTTTTATTGATTTTCAACTGTAAGCGCCTTCGCGCCCTTCTATGTATTTTGAATATCAATGATCGGGGTATAATATACATTGGAATTTGAGTTAAATGCATGAAATTCTGAAAATACTGAAAACTTGAGAAAAATTCTCGTTTAGTCAGGCGTGAGTGCGCGTCCGTTTTGTCCGTTTCCATCCGCAACGGCCGTCAGTCGTCAACAATTGATCTTATTTTGGCGGACAGAATGGATGCGCATACTGTTTTTCTCATAATACTAACACGCAAGACTATCCCTGCGACATCATTCCTTCTCAGTAATCCTCCCTGCTTAAAAACACAACCTTCCAAAAAATGACTTTCTCTCACTGTTCCAGCGACAGTTTCACTTGCGACTGGATAAGTCCAATATCAAAATACTCTAAGTGCTCGTTGATAATGAAATTTCTCCATTACTCTACCATTCGTATAAAGGCTTCGTTTTGCAATCCAGTGCGCTGAAATACTTAAAGACTATAGCAATCTTTTTATTTCAATAAAGATCACCGAGAAAGTATCACAAACACTATGTGGATCTATAAAAGGCAGTATATAGGTCAGAGCTTTTGGAAGGAACTACCACTATTTTTTCACTACTTTTAACATATTTTAGGATAATTCACTCATTTCCTCAAGTGCTCGAATCCAAACTTGTACAATGCACCCTTTGAGAGTACGTGTTGGCCCATTCTAAACCTTAGCGGCACTCGGTGCTTCGTCTAATCAAAGTATACTCGAAGTGGTGACCTATAATCCAACCCTAAATGGAAGCCCTCTCTACATCAGTTAAAGCTTAAAAATTTCAGGTTCGTGCTGGCAGTGTGCGTCGATCGCCTACTGGGCATCAAATCGCCGCTCTATTCGTGCAAAGAATGGTCGTCGCGAAAAACTTTTTTTCTCTTTCTCGGAATAGTAGTCGCTACCGGTCTGCTGACGTCGTTCCACCACGTATCTTATCAGTGCTTCTATTGGCGTTTGTGCAACGGGACACAAATCCATTCCAAATGTTTCTCCGTGGCGGCTGAAGAGTGGCGAAAGAACGAAACAAACCCTACGCCTCAATGGCTGCGAAATTACGTTCGAATGGGCACTACTTTACAAGCTCTTTTTGGCATCATCTTGCCGACCTTCGCTCTGATCTCGTTGAATGTGGCGCTTGTCCATGAGCTGAAGAAACGCTCCAATCATCCACTGTTAGCCACAGCGAAATCACTAGATTGCAAGTAAATGTTCTTTGCGTTATATCATTTTTCGGGTTCTGAGAATTCCTTGCCTCAATTTCACAGGTCTTGTATAGTTTAAAATCGTGGCCTATAAGCAGCCAGTGACTTGCCCTCTTTGGAAGTAAAAATCGCCTCTTAGAGACGAAGCATTAATACACCATGAAACAGTACTTTGGAAATCTGTCGCGCTAGTTCAAACCGAGGGACAAATATGGTCGTTCAACTTATTCAGACCCGTTGTTTTGACTGATCTCTGCAGAGAGCTCATTCTACTACCGTAGCTTTAATAACAATGAAGAATAAATGTCTAAATGCCTGTGACCATGATCCAGTGTATTGAAAAATCTTGATGATTACAATTTTAGCGATAGCACAGTTCAACGTCGTCAAGAACGCCGAGTGACTGTCACCGTCTGCGCGATAGTATGCTGCTTTATACTGACGCAGGGGCCATCCAGCCTGCTCCTATTGTGGAATTTATTCGGTAACGGGTTCAGCAAGGTCATCGACCGCACAGTGTTCGACATCAGTCGAGCAATTAACTTCGTCACAGCCATCGGCAAATCGTCAAACTTCTTTCTCTTCTGCTTTATCAGTGCATCGTTTCGAAAGCGTTTGGTTAGGCTACTGTTAAAGAAGAAGCAGCAGAGCAGCGTGTTGGCACAGATTCGGCGAATTTCACGCCGCCATCACAACTGCGAATCGACATCTTCAAACTCGGCCAAGCTTAGAAGCAACAACCCTTCTTCTCCCGTGACAATGTCAACAAAACTTCACACTTCGACATCAATGCTGAACGGTTCGCCTCCAAGTTTACGTCTGTATCAAAGTAAAAACTCGGGTCGACAGAAAGTAGAACGGAACGGATTCAACCAGAATTTGAGTTACGGAATGGAAGCTACGGATGTGTGATTGACGGTTGGTAGTGTCGTCGACAACGAAACAAGGCGTTCGAAAACTTTTTCAAACATTTGACTATAAATCAATAGTTTGCGAGATTCGAACAAAACAATACTACAGTTTTTAAAGCGATCCAAGCAAATTATTGCTTTTTTCTTGCCGCGCATAAGATATTTGCTGACAAGCCTCGTTTTGCAGTGCACGACATTTTATAGTCCACCTCATTGCAAGAGGGAGCAGATTCATAAATTTGATTCTTGTTATTGCTATTTGATATTATTCTCAGCGCATTCCTGTTGGACATATTCTGGAAGTACACAAAATAAAGCGATATGTTCATAGTGTGTTGCTATATTAAAATATTGCAAGTATCACATTCAAATTAGCCGCTTCCACTGAGCGCAAACAAGAACGCTGTTATTGAGTTTTTTGTTTTCTTGCGGCATACTTGACGTTCTACCAACGGGCAGTGACACGGATGACATGAAATCACATTAACGCACTTCTCCCCGTGTTCAGCGTTATGAGAGCGTTCGTATGCGCAATTTCGATTACAAGCTTAGCACATGATATCAGAAGCTCAAGGACGTATATGAACACCCGAGAGAGAAGCCTTCGGATTCAATACTGTGTACAATTAGAATTTCAATGGGTGGTGGAATAATTACGATGCGCCCGCCACCTACTGAGCGGTGACATCCATCAAGGGGCTCGGCGATCGGAAGGAAGATAGGAGCGCTTCGGTTGACTATAGTCAAAGAACGGACGTTCATACAAGAGAGGAGAACAAAGGATTGAACGGGGGCGGGGGTTGGTCACGTCGACCGGCGTCGCTTCGTTTCCTGCCCGGCCTTCGCCGGCGACCGCACCACCTGTGAATGAAAACGATCGCGTCGAGCGGGCGGGGCAAGAGCGCGTCGATAGGTCACTCGTCTTACGACGTCGTCGACAATTGGCCGACGCACCGGCGATCAAGCGACCTCGACCGCCCCCCTCTCTACCTGCGCAGCCAACGGCCGCCTGCGCCGGGGGGCCCCGTATTCGTAACTCTGCGCCGTACTGGACGGGCCATACGCTTGGCGACTGACGGACGGGTCGCATCAGAGTTGTCGATCGGACACGGTCCGTGTGCACGACGACCCGCCAGCAATGCAACGACGCGGTGGCCGTGGGACTTCCGCTGTTTCTACAATAACTGTTTTTGACCAGTACGCGCTGTTAGCCATGTGAACGCCGACGATTCCTGTAGTTATTCATTGCACTGTTTGCTGCTTTATTTTCCTGCTCAAGCATGGGACGACGCAAAGTTCTACGGTGAGTTCACTGTGTCGTCGGAAAATTAACGTGGAAGATGCGTAGTCTTTTTGGGTATCGCTTGGAGGTGAATATGGATGTTTAGAGCTCTTTCAGCCTTTAATAATCTTAATATCTGCCGCCACTTTTTGTACCCAGCCGCTGTTCGAGTTAATGCATTGAATAATGCCCAAAATTCTACAAAATTGTGTGAAAGAAGATGTTAAAGTTTGTCGTGTGTTTAATATTTAAACTTCACTACTCTTTTGATGTGCAAATTTTGCCTCGTCATCTGATTCGATTTTGGCTAAACAAATCAAACAAACTGTAGTCAAAACATCGTTAGTGATACGAGAAATGAAATACTGATTTCTTTCACCACCAGCGCGTCGTTAAATTGAAAGAGAGGGAAGGGCGTGATTGAGTAGTCGTCGGGCGCGATTAAAACACGTTGACGGCCTTTTGGCGGGAGAGTAATTTGTGCGCCGTTTGTTTTCAGTCTGTCGCCGACGGGGGTGTTCTTGCTGCTGACGGCACATCTGATTGCCGTCGCAAGTGCGCAGGCGGCCTTCTTTGAAGAAAAATTGAGCCTGCGTGTGACCGAAGGTGAGCGCAGAATTTTTTCTCTCTTTTCTATCGCTTCTTTCGTTACGCTCTGCCTGGACGCCGGCACGCACCTATCGCCGGTCACAATAAGAAAAGGCTCGCTTCTTTCAACCCGCGATAATAGGGCAATAGATAGACTCCGCTGACAACCAGGTGTTCTCAATTGATGTGTACCAAACGAGCGCAATCTCGGCTTGCCGTCAAAATTTGTGGTAAATGGCGTTGCACAAGCAATGATCGGGACATAAATTTTCTGTCGTCCACGGCCCAATCCGCCCCACTGCTTACGCACTTTTACAATCAATTGTAAAGTAACTCTCCTTCATGAAGCGTGAAAAAGATGGCTGATAATTTATTGTTTACCGTTCAGTTTAATCCTTTGACCGCCAAACTTTGCGATTGAAATCAGTTACCCCATAGTGAAACATTTTTATCCAAAAAGATGTTGCTGTGCTCGCGTGTGTTGCTGAGACCGCCCGCCGAGTATGCGTAGTGTCCGCTTTCGTTTCGCCTTGCCCGAGTGTGGTTGCGTCTGTCCGAGTCAGAAGGAGAGGGAGCCAAGGAGAGAAGGAGAGGACAGCGCCCCGTCATTCTGTCCAGTGCATTGTGTGCTCGTCGTCCGTCATTCTCCTACTCGATTGCGCATTCCCCGCGTCGTCCGTAGGGTGACTGTCCTGTCCTCCTGCGCCACCACTATCACAATGCAGCGCGGAACGCGCAGTACCCAACCCCCAGGTTCAAGCGTTCCGACGCGCCTACTAACACATAAGGCGAGATATGTCGGTCACACCATTATTTTCTTCCTCTCTTTCAATATCTGTCTTCCTTGACACTTTCGCCATCGCCCCCGTCTGCACGATTCCGCCATTTTTCTCACTGGCTTCTTAAGATTCCTCTTCTTTGCAATTGAGTCTCTTCCGATGACGGCGGGGGGAGTGGGGTGGAAAGGTTGATTTCTATTATACATTAGCTGCATTATGTCGTCGTCCAGTGGGATCGTTACGGTTACGGCCGTCTGACGGGTTTTGCACCGCAGCCCACATACTAGACCCCGTACCGTTTCGGATCCAATAGATTTTGCGCAATTCTTATTGGCTAAACCAGGTCGGCGTCAAATTTGACGGGAAGTCAATTGGTCGATAATGAGCAGCGTTTCGCACAGAAATGAATGCAGTTACGAGGAAGTCTCGACCGAACCATTTGCGCGCAATGTTGGAGCTGGCTCGAGTGCACGCGTACCAAATCCGAACTCTTTACACAAACAAATGCGCTGCATGATACTTTTTATGCTCGCGAATACCAAGCAAATAGTGAACATAATCAGAGAAACTTGAATTAATTGACGATTACAATGCAGACTTTGAGCAGCGATACATAAGAAAGCGCTTGGGTCAATAAGGAAAATGAACTGCTGCGGTTGGTTCGAAAGTGATATGCCTATTCTTGTGATGGCAACTGTGAAGAAAGAAATAGGTAATTACACGAAATTTTAGGTGTGGCCGCTGGAACAGTAATAGGCTCGATCGAAAAGAAGCCGGGCTACACGTACCGCCTGAACGAGCGCAGTCGCTTCTTCGATTTTGATCCCGACTCAGGCCAGATCAAGACGATCAACGAGCTTGACCGCGAGCAGCTAAACGGCGACTCGGTCGACCTCATCATCTTGGGCACACCGGCGTATTTTATCACCGTCACCGTCCAAGTCGACGACATCAACGACAATGACCCCGTCTTTCCGTTCCCCTTCCAGAATATTTCTGTCGTCGAATCGGCGTCGGTGGGCACACGACTAGTGCTACACAGCGCACAGGACCCAGATGCAGGTACAGTCAGGGTTTGAGCTTGCGGGAGGGAAGAAATAGCTACCCTCTCTATTCTTATAAATCAACTACATGGACCTTATTCAGGCGACAACGGCAAGATCAAAGAGTATCGCATCGCGTCGACCGACGACGCAGCCGACACCTTCAAACTCGTCCAGTCGACTAACCCCGACGGAGACAATGTCATCCTACTCGACGTTACGAAGGCGCTCGACCGAGAGAAGCGCGATCTATACGTCCTCAATATATCTGCCGTCGATTCCGGCGAACCGCCGCGTGCCGGCTTCGTCACTGTCTTCGTCAACGTGCTGGACACCAATGACAATGCGCCAGTGTTCAGTAGGGCTCATTACGATGTGGCCATCAGCGAGACCACTGACGCCGGTACTCAACTGCTCGTTGTCAACGCCTCGGATGCGGACGCCAGCGAGAACGCTCAGGTCGTCTACTATCTCTCTAACGATATCAAGAATCAGTTTCAAGTCGACGGACTGTCCGGTGCTATTTCGACCAGGGTAGGTTGTTATTTAACAGTTAGTGCTAATGGGATGCAGTTATTGAGGAAGACATTACGATTTCTCGATCTAATGCTGGCTGTATCCAAAATGAAATTAGAAAATGCGTATAGCGCTTCTCAGGTTATGCATGCGGCGTTTTCCTTTATATTTATGTCTAACTATTAGATAAATCTTTCGTCATCATTGTGCCTCAATGTGCTGCTAATCAGGTGAACAAGTTGGATTGTCCACGAACATGCCAGCCTGATCAACAGAAGAACTGCACGCGGGTGTGCGTGTTTACCGTGGAAGCGGACGACCACGGCTCGCCGAAGCAGAGTGGCCGGGCGTTCGTCAACGTTCGGCTCATCGACGAGAACGACCACGACCCTGAGATCGTCTTCCGGCTATACCCCGCGGGTGTCACCTTCGCATCCGTCGACGAAGCCGCCGTTAACGGATCGACGGTCGCTGTATTGACTGTCGTCGACAAGGACTTTGACGCCAATGGCCAAGCGGATGTCCGCATCGCAGCCGGCAACGAGTTGGGACATTTCCGGCTTGAAGCCGGCGAAAATTATGCGATTCTCAGAGTTAGCGAGGTGCTTCATCGAGAACAGGTCAGTCAGCGGTCGTTATGAAAAAGGAGGAGGGACGCCGATCACTTTCCCGTGGAAAACTGAGCAGCGTTTTATCAAAAAATCAAAAAATATAACTTGCTAAAGCTTTTTACATATTTTCGTTTCAAGTAAGTGACATATTATATAGTGGCAGAAGGAAATAAATCTTATTGCCAAAAGCTTTCTCCTTAGAGATTGCTCCATTGGGCACTCTTTTTTGAGATGGCCTTCCTTACAGTTTGCCTTTGTGATCGTCGTACATGCATAACTGTATCCAATCACAGGTATCAAGCTATAATTTGACGTTCATCGCGCAAGATCACGGCACGCCACCGCGGTCGTCAACCAAATCGCTGCAAGTGTTCGTGCGCGACGTCAACGACCGACCGCCAAAATTTGCTCAAAGCTCCTATGTAGTGCAACTGTCGGAAGCCGCGCCGATTGGAAGTTTCGTCGTCGCCGTGTCGGCCAACACTGACAACAGCAGCCGGCACCAACATAGCGTGTCGACAATCTATTCGTTATCGTCTGGCAACGAACTGGGCTTTTTCAAAATTGCTCAAAAGACAGGTAGGCTGCAACCGTATTCGCTAATTCTTTGGTTTCTCTGCCATTTTGAATGTCACCTCTCGAATCGTCACCAAAGCCGACATTTTCTCCTTCATAAAATTATCAATTACAGGCCTGATCACCCTTGCTAAATCAGTAGACTACGAAACAACGCGGCTGTACAATTTGACAGTGGCCGCTCGCAACGACGGACCGAGTATTCAGTTCTCGACGGCCACAGTGACGGTGGTTGTAGCGGACGCTAACGATCACCGGCCACAGTTCGCAGACGATCTGAAGGAATTATTTGTGAACGAAAATCTGCCGCTCGGATCTGTCTTGGCTATATTGCGCGCGAGCGATGGGGACGAGGGCGAAAACGGACGATTGTCATTCTACTTGGACGCCGCCACCAACCGCACTTATCCCGCCCAGTTCGCCGTTGATGCTCAATCCGGCAAACTCATCCTGTCGCGCCTCCTCGATCGAGAACTCATCGACTCCTACTACATTACTGTGCACGTCAAGGACAACGGCACTCCTTCACTCGCCGACCAAATCAATCTGAAACTTAATGTCATCGATGCTAACGACAACTGGCCAACTTTTCGTCCACGCGAATATTTTGCGTCCATTTTAAAAAGCGATCCACCCGGAACGCCAATTGCTCAAGTGACGGCTAGCGATGAAGACGCTGGCGCAAACGGCACGGTCTTTTACTTTATTCTGCAAGCTCCTGTGGGAGCGTTCGACCTCGACACGGCCAGTGGCCGACTGAGTCTGAGAAAGGCGGCCGACGCTTTGGGTTCAATCAGTCCGGTGCAAGTGATCGTCGGCGCCCGCGATGGCGGTGACCTCGAAGCCGTCAACAATGCCACAGTTCACGTCTTTCTGCTCGATGACTTTTCGCAGACGCCACAATTCGTCCAGCCTAAATCGCTCTTTAAGGTATGGCTAAGTTATTTTCAATTGTTAAGCTTTTGTAATGTATCTGCATGTTGGACATCGCGCAACTGCTTCATGCGGACTGCAGAGATTCAGAGGGAAACAGTCTGCTGATATTCTTAAATGCGGCGCATATTTTATAGTTAAGCTGGCATTATTCAGTTTGACAGCATTTTAGGGGAGCAAAATCATTGTTGTCTACTTGTGCTTAGATGACAGTCTGCCTCATCGTCTATGCCCATCCAGTTATCAGTTATCACCGGTGCTCATCACGCAGTCTTATTTAGGTACGAGAGAGACTGGCCGGTGGCCAAGTTATCGGCACACTGAGCGCCACGGACGCCGATAATCGCGTCGAGTATCGTCTGATCGGGTCCGATGCATTCGACATTGGGCGATATTCGGGGGAAATTCGAACGAATCGACCGTTGGACAGGGAAACGACACCCACCGTGGAATTGATGGTCGTCGCCAAGGGCAAACTGGCCGCTAGTGCTATGACTGTCAGCGTGGCGGTGGAAGACGTAAACGACGAAGCGCCGGTATTCGGGATCGCAGCGAATACGACAGTGACTGTTAGTCGAGATCGACCGGCCGGTTATCCACTTCTTTTGGCTGCTGCAACCGACGCCGACGACGACTTCAAGGAAATAATGTGAGAAATATCTGCATACTTTTAGCGTCAGTTTATAAAGCTGTGTCGTTCTATTTCAGTTATTCTCTGCGCAACGTAAGCGACTTTGTGTTTATCAACAATGCGACCGGTCTTATTTCGCTCAAGTCACCCGGCTATCTTTTGCCCGAAAAGGACATTACCATCGACGTGGTTGCCGCTAACCTCGGTTCGCCGCCGCAATTTGCGTCGACCACCGTGATAATTTCGGCGGTCCCGGCCGCAGACCTCGCATTCCCTCGGCTGCACTTCACGTTCGTCTTATCTGAAAACGCCAAAGTCAATAGCATTGTTCATCCAATCAATTACACCTCCGGCCTTGTCGACGCTAGAGTGGTATTCAATGCAGAAGCTCAAGATGACCATGCGCCGTTCGGCGTGTTCCCCGACGGCAAAATTTTCATCAAAAACGCGCTAGACTACGAAACCATCCAGAGCTACTCGTTGCCGATCATCGCGAGCACCGACTTTGCCGACGGTCAGAGAACAACGACGAAAATTGTCGCCGACTTTTACCTGCTCGATGAAAACGATAATGCGCCTAAGTGCGACGCTGAGCTGTTCAGCTTTGAGTTGCAAGAAAATGCGCCGATCGGGACGTATATTGGCACAGCGAAAGCGACCGACTTCGATTCGGGACTAAACGGCAAGATAGCGTACCGTCTGCTGACAGAAAATGACAATTTTCTAATTGATTCAACAACCGGCAGCCTGACGTCGCTGGTGGTGTTCGACCGAGAGGACTTGATGCTGCGAGCGAAGACGGACACGCTGACTATGCAGATCAGAGTCAGCGATCAGGGAGAGCCGAAGCTGTGGGCCGAATGCGCCGTTCGCGTGCGCATCACCGACGCCAACGATCACTCCCCCGAGTTCCTCGTCGAAGTCTATTCCACCGACATGCTCGAGAATGCCGCGGTCGGTGCAGAAGTGCTCAAAGTCACCGCTACTGACGCCGATCAAGGCGACAATGCTCTCATTTCCTATCATCTCGTCGATGGCTTCAATACGTTTTCGCTCAACGAAACGTCCGGCAAGCTCAGTCTGATTGCTACGCTCGACCGTGAGACGAAAGATTCCTATCATTTGTCTATTGAAGCGAGAGATGCCGGCCGCCCAAGTCAGAGCACATTTATTCCAGCAGTGATCTCGGTGCTCGACGTGAACGATCAATCGCCAAAGTTTATCACATATCCGAGGAAGGCGCTGAATTTGTCCGAAAGCTTGCCGGTTGGCTCGGAGATCGCCACGTTCACGGCCGAAGATGGCGATATTGGACTGGCTGGCCGATGTCACTATTTCATTTCAACGGGAAACATTGGCCGTACATTTGAGATCGATCCGGTCACTGGCAGAATGATTCTGATTCGACCGCTCGATTTTGAAGCCACTCCTGCTTACACGCTGACGGTGTCGGCCAACGATGAGGGCTCTCCGAGCCTCGCCGCCTCCGTTCCGTTCGTTATCAATATCATCGATGAAAACGATAACGCGCCAATTATTTTAACGGCTATTGCACAAGTTNATTGTCCTGTACATATCGCACTGTCGCACTCTCACGCAGGGGTATTGATTGACTGTGCGGTAGAGCGTGTCCTTGCCAATGCCGGCGAGGTCAGCAGAGGAGGCGGATTGTGACCGGTGCGGGGGCCGGAGCTTCGATTACCGGAGATATTTGAGGGGACGGCCATCTCTTCACCTGTCTTATTTGCGCCCGTCACCTGTTTCGCGCTCATTGGCATCGACATGCCGTATTCTGATCGGCGGTGACGGGTGGTCATCTCCGCCGCTAATCATCGAGCAATTCAATTCCGACCACCGGTCGTGGAGGGGGACGCGTCAGGTGCGAATCGCGCATGGTTACGCACCGAAACCCATTGGCGTCGGCGGCGGCGGCGGCTGCTGCTGCGTTTCGATGATTCAGCAGGTGGCCCTCTGCGCGCCCATGTCCCGACCCTCAGAGGAAGTCATTCCTTCACACATCCCCAAACATTGTCTAGCGGAGCTGTGCATGAGTGGTTAGATATAGAGTGCCGGTGACTCAGTCGGTGCCTATCGCTCAAACGTCAACAGAACGCCTCTTCAGTTGCCATATGCAATGCTCAAAAAATAGGGATGGTGTCTGGCAATATCTGCTTGTGCAATTTCCTCTTCCCGCCTCGCTCTGCAGCGTCAAGCTGATAACACAAATCGGACAATCAAAAATCAAAAGAGCTGGCTGCCGAAGTGCAAAGTGACAGCTTCTGGCCTAAAAAGTTGGTATACAATTGAGGGCGTCAGTAACAAAACACAAATATGTCGTGCGCAATAGTTTCTCTTATGGCTATTATGAGCAAATAGTAGGGCGGCAGAATATATTGGTATTTCGCCGACGAGCGACCAATTTCTCAGCCAAATCATCCGAGCGCTTTACTCAGCGCGGCAAAGACCAAAGGATTCGCGATTGTAGGGGCGGCGGACAGTGTCGGCTCAGACAGGATCAGTTGTGCTGGTTGCGATGTTTTCGCTCGCTTCGCCGCCCTTTGGCCGCGTTTGTCGTTTGTCTAAGAACTTTGTGCACGCGCAAACGCCGGTCACGGACAAACAGAAAGCAGCTATTGGCGGACGAAGACCGACTGTCACCGACCCCGATCGGCCCCCACTACAGTCGGACTAAGGCTTTGAGCGACCGCAATCTGGGGGAGGTTTAACAAGCGCCCAAATCCGGCCGGGAGGGGGGATGGTCGGTTCATCGCCGACTAATCCGGCCTTTCTTCCTATCCGCGGTTAGATTGTTTATCCTCCGTCTGAGCGATCAACCCCACTGACCCTAATCGGTCGCCACGCGAGCGGCGGCGAGCCTCTTTGACCACCTGGCGGCCAGCGGTCATTCTCTCTTATTTCTCGCCCTGAAATCTCCGCCAGCAGGAGCGGTGGGAAAGGCGGGGAAGGAGGGGTTGGCGTAAACGAGGGCATTCGCGCTCAACAAGGCGAAACTGATACGAGTGATATATCTTCCTCTGTGCCGCTTTGCGACGCCGACAAAGACGATCATTACGACGTGACGGTGTAAATGCGAAAGGGTGAAGATGCGAAGGGGGCTGGAGAGGGGACCGCGCAGCTGGGTAACTTCCGTCGTCGACCGTGAAATCAGCGTACAGTCCGCGGTTGGGGGGCAGGCGTCATTGCCTCGTTTGACGGCGGGAAGTCGCCAATTTCTCCTCGCCGACTGTGTCGTACAAACGTGACCTCGGCAGAGACGCGCAGCTGTGTGTTTTGGGGCCGGTTAATTGCACCGCCGAGCCATTTCCGCCGCGCGCCAAGGTGTAGGACCCTCATGAAAGGGGTGCTATCATGGTTATCAAAAAAAAACCTCAACGGTACATTTTGTACGAAATTTTACAAATGAAAGTTTCATACGTAATACATTCTGCTACCGAAATTTGTCTCTCCTTTCAAAAACTGAAGACAAATTCTCTCTCTCGTTCAAGGGCACGGTGTTGAGGAATTTTCGTGCAACCCCAGATTCGCAAGTAAGCATACAATTTATCAATCAGATATGTAGTAGATAGTGTTTTGCTGAAAAAGCGATCCGCCGCGTGAGATCACTGGCAGCTGGTCTGTTTGCGATCGCTCTGTTATGCGCAGTCGTGACCTCGAGCGTTTCCGTCTCGTACGGCTAGCCGAAGGACGATATCCCCTCATAGAATGAGGCAAATGACAAGGCGCTGTGGGCCGTTCTCACCTATTCGCTCTACCTACTCTCTGTAGCCGACGACGACAGCGCTGTTTGTTGTCTGGCGGGGTCGGCCGGAGCGATTTGTCATTCTCATCACGGTGACGACCGCGACACCAACATGAATCGCTCATGTATAATTGCTTCGCACGGAGCGCCGCCGACACGGGCGGACAACTGCGCCGGCAGATATCGGGCCATTTGCACCGTCCGGCAGGGCGCACAGGGGGAGGGGGGGGGGGGGCACGACGCCCGGGGCGGGAACGACCGCCGTTTCACCGCCGTCGACACATGACGGTCGCGCCGGCCGTGTCCAAACGCCCTTTGGGCACGCGATCGGCCCGGCACCAAGAGACGATTCACCGCCACATGGCTCGCAGGGATTATGGGATCAGTGTAAAAGCGTGGCATGAATAACAAAGTCACACCTGCTTGCGAATTGTTAACTATCGGCAATAACATGGAGAGAGGGCCGTTCAATCTGCTGCGCATTTTAAATGAATCATGCTTGGGCATTTTTCACTCGGAAATCATTGGCCAAGGGCACATCAGAGCTACTATTTCTCAGCAAAACATGCGATTCAAATGAAGCATCACAATTAAGGCGAAACAAAATAGCCCAAAAATAACATTTTTGCATTTATAGGTAATTATCGTAATTCTCGACGTGAATGATGAACCACCGAAGCTCAACAAGACCGACTACATCTTCAAAGTGTCAGAAAGTGCTCGCATCGGAACTGACCGC
>NIUQ01004040.1:0-15162 GCA_002796945.1 Plectus sambesii
TTCTCGCTTTTGTTCATCAATTGTCGTTGTATCACTGAGCCGTTATGTCGTCGTGTCGAATGTCAAACTGAATTTCGATTAAATTTCATAATTACACAACACCTTCAAACAATTACAAGTGCACAATCACACAATTTACATTACATTTAGAGCTCTAATGCTTACATAAATATAGATTAAGTATGGAATACACAGCGCCCAACAAAAAAGAAAGTAATATCGAGCAATGGACTTTTCATTCGTTGGTGGCCCTAAAGAGGGCCGTTGGGTTTTAGTTCAAGAGCAGGTGGTGGTCATCGCATCACTTGGACGTGGTGTACTTGGTGACGGCCTTGGTGCCCTCCGAGACGGCGTGCTTGGACAGCTCGCCCGGCAGGATGAGGCGAACGGCGGTCTGGATCTCACGCGAAGAGATCGTAGACTTCTTGCCGTAGTGCGCGAGGCGCGACGCTTCCATGGCGATGCGCTCGAAGACGTCGTTGACGAACGAGTTCATGATGGACATTGCCTTGGAGGAAGTGCCGGTGTCGGGATGGACCTGCTTGAGCACGCGGTAGATGTAGACGGCGAACGACTCGTGGCGTTTCTTCGTACGCTTGCTCTTTTCGCCAGTGCGCATAGACTTCTTCGGCTTGCTCATCGACTTGGAAGAGGTCTTCGACGAGGACTTGCCCACGCCGGGGGTCTTGACGGCGTTGTTGTTGGACGACGCCTCATCGGTACCCTTCTCAGTTTGCTTTTTCGGAGGAGCCATGACGATGATCGTAATTTAGCTGATGACGAAATGCGCGCGCGATGACGATTTGAACGCGATTAACGAAGTTAAATTTACAAGCGAGCGCGAGCCAATTATATTTCGTAATTGGGCGTGCGTTGTGCGACAATCGCCCGCCGTGAAAGACAATAGGCGTGCGCCACGCTCGGTTTTAATATAATTAGCATAAGTGCACGCGCCCTCCCAACCTGTCACTCGTCTGCTCTAATTGATCGTTTGCACAATATTCGTCGTTGAACTAACCGCAACAGCAAAATGTCTCAGCAACACAAGGAGCAAGTCATCAGCGGCCGCGGCGGCAAGAAGCAGCGCAAGAACCGCTCGCGCTCCAGCCGCGCCGATCTGCAGTTCCCCGTGGGCCGCATCCACCGCCTGCTCAAGAAGGGCAACTTTGGCGATCGCGTCAGCGTCGGCGCTTCCGTCTACCTGGCGAGCGTCCTCGAGTACCTGACGGCCGAAGTGCTCGAACTCGCCGGCAACGCCGCCCGCGACAACAAGAAGAGCCGCATCGTGCCCCNTACAGTCTACCTGGCGAGCGTCCTCGAGTACCTGACGGCCGAAGTGCTCGAACTCGCCGGCAACGCCGCCCGCGACAACAAGAAGAGCCGCATCGTGCCGCGTCACCTGCAGCTCGCCATCCGCAACGACGAGGAGCTCAACAAGCTGCTCTCCGGCGTTACCATCGCTCAGGGCGGTGTGCTCCCCAACATCAACTCGGTCTTGCTGCCCAAGAAGACCGCGGTCAAGCCGACCAACGAGTGAATAATCTGTTCGCTTAAATCATAAAAACCCAACGGCCCTCTTTAGGGCCACCAACAAATGAAAAGTCCTCGCTCTCACTGATGCACAATGATACACTCCCATGCATGATTACATTCGACGATTGAGACAGTTTTACACATTTCTCGTAACCTCAACTCGCTTATAACAGTCAATCTCAGTCAAAGATTCATCGAACGGGCGCCAGAGTTTGATGCAAACGTTGTGTGATGGAATTGAGTAAGTGATGAAACACTTCGTCGGAGCAGTTAACTTCCATAGTTTCTAGATCNATTCATCGAACGGGCGCCAGAGTTTGATGCAAACGTTGTGTGATGGAATTGAGTAAGTGATGAAACACTTCGTCGGAGCAGTTAACTTCCATAGTTTCTAGATCAATAGTAGCTTCCTTGCCGTCGACTGTAAGGCGCACAATCTTGGTGGCGCTGTCGGCCATTCCTGAATGTCAATAAACAATGAAAGCAGGAATGAAAGGAAGCGGATGCGAACCTGGGACGGACGCATCCGGTTCTTCGATTTTGATGTCCGCTTCTTGGCCACAAACATCCCGTAGGGTGGTGGCCAAACTTTGAGCGTACAGCCCGAGCGCTTCCGTCTTCGACGCGGTGGACGGAGGTAGAGGGGGAACATCTGAGAAATACCACATCAGCTAACTTACATGTATAATAGGAATCGTTTATAACGGTAATTCATTTATAACGATGATTTGCTTAGTGCTGTCACGTTTGGCCGGTCCCGAATTTTCAGCCTCTAATGTTGTTTATGAGAGAAAAAACGGTTTATAAAGGTATTCGATTACACCGGTCAAAATCAGCCAGCTCCCCTTTTACCGATATAAACAATTTCCACTGCATGCAATCAGACTCACTCTTCTCGGGAATGGGATTCTGTTCCGCCTGCAGAACCGCGGCCAAAGCCGCCTCTGCGTACATGTCGTTCACCGGATTCGAAGTCCATTCCAGGATGACGATCGGCTGCTCGTAGGATACCACAATCGCTCCCTGAAGAATCATTCTATTCTCCATTGTGAAAAACGTTTCAAAAATTATTGAATGCATCAAGATTTATTGCTAATTTGCGCGCATTTACTTACAGGTCGTGCTCTCTACTTTGCTACTTTTGCATTCGATTTCGTAACCTTTGTACTCAGTTTTAAAGCAAGTTTGCCGAAATATAATGTAAAAGCGATAAATTATGGTAAACAATGCTGTTAAACTGTCAATTTCTCTCATATCGCGAAGATTATCTTTCCAAAGCAAGTAACCCGCGATTACAATACTAATCGCTAACTCATCAGAAAAGACAAAGTACAAGTGCTCATGAACTTGTCGACAACGAAAAAGCGCTTACATCGAACACAGTCATGACATGTTTTGTGCCCGCCGCCATTTTGACGTCATTAGGTTGGTCAGCCGAGTCGACACGCTTGAGGTCGCCGGCGATCTGATTCAAATTGTACTCGAGCAGGCAGAGCGAACCGCTGTAGAACACGCTCTGACATAGACTCAGCATGCTATTCGACAACTCCGTATACGCTGAAAGCCATCATTAACAGTGCAGGCATGTGTACTGACGGGGGAGTAGTCCTAAGCATTTTCACTTCCAATTTTGAAGGAAAGCATAGTTTCTTTACAATAAAACAGGGTTCTTTTGTTTAATAATTATGGTAATTTGTCAAACCCCTCCTCCAATGCATACAAGATGGACGGAAAAACTGTAACCTTTTTGCAAATAATATATCAAAAGGAATAAATCGCGCGACATTTTATCTAAAGGCCCCCAGGATATCACAAATGTTGCTTAAAAGAATCCACTAGATCGGTGAGTTATTTGTAAACTTATGGACGATAAAGGCAGCAGAGTGGGCCATTATAAAGGCTTCTTCACTAAAAGGAATAGTCGCCTTACCGCTGAGATCACTGGGGTGCATGAGGTGGTAGTTGAAGTTGCGACGAACAAGGACGCCGCTGAGAATTTGTCCATCATCGGGCGACTGCATGGCCAGTTTGCCAACAACTTTGGCCGTCTTTTCGCCGCGGAATTGCAGCTCTATCGACTGAGTATTTGCCGGGTTGTGCACCTAAAAGAATATGGCGTCAGTGTGCAAATGCGAGACAATTTGCCCACCTCGATGTGCACATCCGGATCGTCCTCATATTCGCGGATAATCGCCGCCTTCAATCGGTTCATTTCGTTCTTTTCACCATGAACCAGCACCTGCAGCAAATAATTCAGTTCAGTCAGTATAAAGGGGAGGGACTGTACGGCCGAACATGGACAGGTTTTGCATTTTTCAGGAGGGGGCGCAATGAAATTCCGCAGATTAGAGTTGCGAAGATGGGTAGAAGTCAAAAATTGACAAATTTAAACGACTTTTGATCTTTTCGAGTCCTCACGGCATTCCTAGAATGAAATGATAACGCAGCATGTGTTAGCTTGGGTGCTAAACATTAATTCTGAGACAGAACGTAAGCATAATCGGATAATAATTCTCTGTCCACGTTACAGGCCGAGCGAACACGTACGACGTGCGGAGGTTTGAGCTCTCGAATGAACTCGGCAGTCTGTCGATAGTCGGTATGGGCAGAGAAACTGATGTAGGCGACCTGGAGTCGCATGGGGAGTTTCTGGCCGTTGAGAGTCATGACCTCCTCGGGTTCGGAGAGGATATGCTGAAAAAAGGGTTGAAATGGACAGTCTAATTGAAGCGGTCAGCACCTTGGCCAATGTGCCTTCAACGCAGTAGCCAGCGATAATACAGCCGTTCTTCGAGTCTGGGCACCAGCCCTCGAACAGCTCGCGACTAAGTCCACTCTGCAGCATTCCTGGACTCGCTAATACCACGCACGGCCCGACGTCTTCGAAGTGGTCGATGCTCTGTAAGCGTACGTGTGGAACTTACAGTCGACGCCTTTCATTCAAGCGCTCAATCACTTCATACTATTTTCACAGTTATAGGTCTCGATTTGACAAAAAATCGTGTTGTAACAGAAATAAGCTCGCGTTCATACGTCAGAGAAAAGAACGCATATTACTATCGATAAGACATCCACATAGCTGTCCTATATCTCTGCAGCGAGCGACAAAAGCGGGAGAGGCAAACCTTGAGATTAGAGACGTGTTTGAAGACGAACGGGTTGTTGACGGCAATCTGCTTCTGAATGCGCTGGTTCATGCCGCTGACGAATGTCTGGTACACAGCCATGCACTTCTTCGCCAACGAGCTCGCGTCTGCAACGACAGGACGTTGATAAATAACTTGATAAAGATAGACAGTTCCACGAACAATAGACTGGAATGTCGTGTAGTTCAGGATGAGCTTCCCAGTATTCGTCCAGGATCAGTAGAAGCTCCTGGGCACGTCCCAGCGCGAAAACCGGAATCAGGCATCGTCCACCGCGACCGACGATTTCGTGCACAAGACCCGTGAATCTGCAGAATATCATTAAAAACTGTTAAACTGCTTTCAAAAACTAACCTCCTTTCGCGAATTTCTCGCGGTTCGTGTATTTGCGTTCCGTACGTCGATTCCTGAAAAGTCACAATTATTTACAAGGTCATTCATCATAACTCCTAACTCTACACTCAATTTCGTCATCTCTGCATTCAGTTTAAACGCAGTGTTGACGAATGCTCTTGCATACTAACTCATTGCAATGCAATTATTTTCAAAGGAGAATCCTAGCTTTAGAATTGCATTGCCATGCTCAATATTTGAATTTAGGTTAAATTCGTACACAAATTAGAACATCCGGCCGGATGGTTGGAAGTTCAGCAGCGCACAAGTGGCGGTCTTCCAGACGCGAAAAGTCACCGGTGTAGAGGATCTTTACACCTGCGATTTCTATCATAAACATCGCGGCTCCCAGCACGTGACCTGCAAACATACAATAGTCATACAACAGAAATAGCTTATAGTCAGCACTTTTCGATCAGTAACAAAAAATCTTGACAGCTACTTAGTAGGCAAAGATGAGCTCGCCTTTCGATGCGAAAACACCGTTTTTCACCAAGAACGCAAGACTTATATTGATGTGTTACGTGAGTAAGTTGATAGAAGCGCTGTCGACTTTTGCAGCAGTTTGCCTTATTCAATCGAAGATTTCTTGTTACTGATCGGCAAGTTTCGACTATAATCCCCCTGCGACATTTCAACATGTTAATTTCGGTTTCACTGCGGAAAATTTAGTTTTCATGGCCACGATTATGGTACGCATTGCTGACCGCCCTCTATCAAGCAGAAAACGTTGAGTTGATTAAGGCAACGGATGTACGTAAAAAATTGGAAATGTATGGACGAAACCCCTCATACGATTACCAAAAAAACATTATTAATTATCTAAATTCCAAAATTTACGCATTAGAGCGGAGAAAAATGCACAATAAAAAAGTGGAAGTGCGACAAAAAAAGCGTGACGCAATCAACGCAATCAAACCAGTCGCTTACCGGCAACATAACACCAAAACCGAATGCCGTTGACTTCTTTTTGTTCATGGAAATCAATCACCTAAAAATACTCAGATTGACACATGACATTAATCTTCCGTTATTTAATTATATTCAATTACAGTAATCTTTTACACCATTTCGCTTTAATATGGACACTTTCCAAATCTAATCAGATACTTTCTAATTAAACGAGGAGTTTTCTCATAGTTATTCGACTTGGAAAATGTCTTGACTGAATTAAAAAGCATTCTTATCAAATTTTAAACGGTATACATGGTCGCGATGATACGTCGTCTGTTTTATATTATAACTCACTTCAATCTTTTCCATACTCTTTTCCAAATCTTCTTCTGTATACAGCATGCGCATATCAGATCCGCCGTACTTTGACACCTAAAAATCATTTATTTTGACATCAAAGATACTTCAAATTTTCAGAAGTGCATACAGAGCTCGTCGTACAATAACCAAAAACTGATTGTTATTTCACCTGTGCGTTACAAAAATTTAGAATATTTTGATGATCGACGTCTTATAAAGTAACAAAGTGCAATAAGCAAGAAAGTTGGTTAGCATTTTGTGAATGTTATGGATTGAAAATCGACAGAGGATCGTATATGGATTTAGTTTGATGTACACTAAAGACGCCAATCAAGTGTGCTAATTTGTCCCTAGCATCGTGAGCAATCGTTGAATAATCTCTACCGCGACCAAAGCTAATTTTATATATTAGTGTATATTCTTTCTGTTGTGTGATCGTGTCTCAGAAGAGCGCAATTAGCCCAAGTGAGACTAAAGCTGGCACTCCACCACAACTGTGCACTACCGTCAAAACGTCTTTTCGTCCAGAATAATGCATATTCTCTTGCATTTCTTTACGGAAAAAAGTGCGTGAATTTGAAGCATAATGTATTATATTGCTTGAAAACTATTCAAAGTGTCGTAATGAAAGATGAGCGGAGAGGGTATTATTGTGTCACAATAGTGTATTTGTAAAGGTGTGGGTGAGTTGCAATGTCGTTGAGCAGCCTATAGTGTGTACCTTGATGTAATCGCCGAGAAGCATGCGGTAGATGGCCTTGGTGGCGTGGGTCATGAAGCAGCGACCGCGAAAGGCGGTCTTCTCCAGAAACCACGGCAGCGCGCCGCAGTGGTCCAAGTGGAAATGTGTCACCTGCAGTCAGTCAGTCGGTTCTCCAAGCTACCAACAACCCACCTCCACGCCTCTACCTCACCAGCGCGCAAATTTTGAAGCGTGTGGCGAAAAAGGCGATAATTAATACAAAATATGTACATTTTGTCGTACAGAACGTGTGATTTATTGATTTTTTGCCAAATGCTTCAGGATTCGGGCGCAGATGTAGGTAAAGTGTGGAAAGCATTGCATTGCTACAATCGACTGCGTACCAGAAGCAAGTCGGTATCCTCGCATTCGAACGGCATCGAGTCGACAAAGGGCAGTGCGTCCACCCCCTGCATTCCCGGGTGAATGCCGCAGTCCAGCTAAACACGCTCATCCATCACATTTCAGTTGGTAAACATAAATGGAAACTGGACGAAAGGTGTTCGATCACTCAAACTTTGACACGCGCCCCTTATTGAAAGGTTCTTTTGTTGTTTATTTGTTGCAGTTGTCGCAATAGCAGCATCCGTGTTTACGCGACCTCCCAAATTCCTCCACTCTTATTTACCAATTTAGGATGGGTGGGGCGGAGCACGCGGTACAAAGCATGATCGGAGGCGTACCACTAAAGTAATCAATAACTGTACTTTGTTCGTACCGCGCCACGCCCCACTCACAAAATGATGTACACGTCACCCCATTGTACTCATAACACAAAAGTCCTACCATTATCTTTTTCCCTTTGAACTGCAGAGCATGACAGGATCGACCAACCTCTTGGCCGGACCCTCTAAAAGATCAAAAAATCAACTACTATTTCTGTTACATCAAAGATCAAGCTGTACAAAGGTGTGATGACGAGCTTGTCCGAGTCTTCGTCGACTTCCATGATGTGGCGTTAAAAAATGTTATTGTCGCTTGTTGTCGAAAGCTAAAAGAGGAACGTTCTTTGTACCGCCGACCTGTTCCTCTAATTGCGCGTGAATGGAACGGCAAATTCCGCAAAAGCGCAAGAAGATGCGATTAGGCTGTGGAGCGCAGAGTGAATTTACGCTTCCATACCAATAGTAAAAAACAAAGCGCGCGAATGACGTAGCTCCCGCATTCCATCTACGTAGCATTCATTCCATTTACGCTACTAGTTTTCGCAAAAACGCCAAAAATTCTAGCCTCTTTTCAATCTTCTCCCTCTTTCATTGCAAAGAATTTCGAAAAAGGAGAATTTCTTTGAACGTTTTTCGTCGACTTGTTATTACGATACGCGCTCAGTCCTTCGCTGCGAGACACGAACAATGCTCGATTGCCCGTCGGATTACTTTTTATGATGGAAATAAATTGAAATCTCAGACGCGGGCTCCTTGTTCCGCATAATGATTGAGTTGTTTGAGTGATGGCAACATTGACGGGCAAGAAACAAGTTTGTTGTGGCAGAGATAATTTCAGCGTTGGACAAGGAGAACAGATGAAGTGGTATGGTTGAGTGAATCGCCACTCGGTGGGATTGCCTGCGGATGACGGTGACAACGCATCGCATCTCTCGAACGACAGGCGTCGTCACCACCCCATAATTGTTCCGCGCTCACAGGTGAGCGGTCCAGTATCTTTGGGTTTACACTTTAATCGCGCGCTCCTTATACCCGATTACACAACAGAATAATACGATACACACAGCGAACCGGTTCACGACAAAAATTGTACGACACTTGGCAGAATCTGTCGCGTTTATTTTCATTCGAAGGCACCGCTCGAACACACGCAAACACATGCACACACATACACAAACAACGTCTATAGACATTTGAGGTTCCGCTGACGGACTCGGTCGATTAATTTGTCAAACGTCTTGTCTGAGAACACGTGGTCCATGTCGTCGGCGACGACGTCAAGTACAAATGAGTTTGTCTCGAGGTAGCCCTCGTCGTCAGGATTGCCCTCCGATTGAACGGCGTACAGTTCGAAGCCGGCGGCGCGGGCGGCCTTCGCCATCGGTTCGGGCTCAGGGCCGCGATTGCTCCATCCGTCGGTGAAAACCACCATCACTTGCTTCGCCAGTCCCGGCCGCCCCCCCGTACGCTCGTTGACCTGTTCGGTCGCTTGCCGAATACCTTCGCCTGAAACAAACGAATGAGCAATCTCCCCGCAGCAATTGGCGCACAGACAAAGCACGCACCGGTTGCAGTCGTTCCGCCGGTGTACTCGGAGGCGGATATCGCTTTGTTCACGTCTTCTGCGTTATAGTAGTGATTCAGATTGAAGGCGGTATACGTCTTCCCCACCGAACTGAACAATACCAGCGCCACGCGCGTATAGTGCGATCCGATCTTCAGCTTGCCGACCAGTTTCTGTGCCATTGCTATATAGCGCAGATATATGGGCTCGGTGGTCGTGGAGAAGTCGAGCACGAGCACCAAGTCCATCTCGCAGTCTGAACGCAATTGTGTGATCACAAATAACACCGCTATTCGTTCTCACCTGTGATAGGATTAGTCGTTGTCGTTGTGGTCGTGGTTGTTGTCGTGGTTGTTGTTGTCGTTGTAGTTGTTTTTCGACACTTTATTTGCGCTTGCCGAAGTATATTACGGGTGATGTCAATGGCGAGATCGCGACCTGACTGCATGATGACGCGATTAATATCGCCGGCAATTTTCTCCAGCTCATCTCTAAAGAGGGGGTGGATGAAGGCCGAGTGTGAAGAGTATACACGGGCGAAAAGAAACTTGCCTGTCGGCAAATCGCGGATCGCCGGTAGCAGCGGCAAAGACCCAGGTGTCTTCATTTGCCAGTAACGCCTTTGCGGGCACATCTGTCCGAGTGCCGCTCCGGCCGTCAGTGACCACCATGATCAGCGTCGCAACCGTCTTGTTTCTCGTTTCCATCAGCTTCAACGCTTCCTCCAGCGCCCCCTTTGTGTCCGTGGTACCACCGACCGCTCGCAGCTTTAAGGTGGTCCGCGAAAACTCTTCATTCGACTTGGCAAAATTCCAAGGGTACACTTCTTTCCTGAGCGTGGCGCCCGAGTAAACAATCATCGCAACCTGTAGAGCAAAGAACACAGATATAATAAGCAACAAGAATGTGTTGGTTGTTGTTGAGCGTACTCGATGGGCGTCGGGAGCGATGTTCAGCTCTTCGCTCATGCCGAGCACAAAGTCACGACTTCGGTTGAAAGCGCCCTTCACACTGTCCGATCGATCGAAGACGATAAGCACATTGAGGTTACAGCTGATGGGAAAAGGGTCGCGCGCCTGGATATCAACCGCGAACAGGACGGCGACGGCGACGACGACGCATGAAAGCTGAAAGTAGATGGTCAAAAGCGAGCGATAAGACGAAGCCCAATGATGATGACATACGAGCTGAGCTTTCATTGTGCACGGACGTCCACCGACGCAGGATGGCGACAATGGGACTCGGGCCGTGTCTCGCCGATCGACGGTAATGCGACAAGAAGACGTCTGCTGGGGGCTGTGCTGGATTGGGCGAGCGCGCGGTGGCGTCGGCGAGGCGCATCTTCGCCCGGTTCTGCGGCGCTTCTTCGTCCGCCCTCAACAACACCGCCATGACGACTTACTCCCGCCCGATTCGGAATCGACGTTTCTCTCTGGCGGAACAGAGCGAACCCCGTTTCATACACACTCATTTATCAACCGGCGACATTGCGGCGGTCTCGACCGACCTTTCGGGCGTCGCCCAACGTCGGCATCGCAAACATGCGTCGCGTCATCAACCGTCATTCATCTTCCCAGCTTCCGCTCCCCTAATGTCAAGCACACATCTGACTTTTTTGCTGCATAAAGAGATTGATAGCGTGTAGTTGGCCAAATCAGGCGTTCATTCAGAGACGATACACGTGACGTCCCACCGTTCGCAATGACAGGCGCAAAGCAGCAGCGGTAGCACGGAAAGCACGTGGGAGTGGTGTATCCGGCCAAGCGCGTGCGCTGCTGCTGTTCGTTAGGCTTTATGTGCTCGTTTGCTCGCCCGGAGATTAACAATTTTTCACTATGTTGAGCGAAAGACATTGCATCGCCGTCAGCGCGATAGATCTCGCTTCAGACGCGTCTTAGAGCGCGCTTTGCATCAAGGAATCGTGTGCGCAGGACGCGGCACTCGTAATCAGCCCCATATATCTCGAGTGCAACCATAATTTTGTACGCAGTTAGAACTCATGTACGGCTAATTTTCATCAATGATTATACCCTGCGATCCTCTGCATTACTGCATTTTTCAATGGACTCTACTCATCGTCGCCATTGTGTCCTTCTTTGTTTATGTAATTTTTCTTTTTGTGCTCATAAAACATCGTCAAACAACAGAAGAATTTCGATCATCGTTTTTCAAGATATGGATTGCCTTGAGCGTGGCTGATTTGTACATTTTGCTGCACACTCATGTGTTTACTAAGGCGGCTTACTGGGGCTGGTTCCGCGAAGAAGTCTTTCTCCGGTACAGTAGCGGTTTCTTGCCAAGCTATTCGGCATTCGGGATGCGAACGGCTTCGTTGGCTCAATTCAACGGAGTGCTTTTACTGGCACTCAATCGCTATACGGCAATAGTTTTGCCGACTCGTCACCAAAATGTATGCTCTTTCCTTAAGATGTGTCATCGGTGTTATGAATAACGTTTAGATATGGTCAAAAAGGGTACTGGTTTGTGCAATATTCGCCCAATGGATTGTGCCTATTGCCATCATTACGCCGTATTTCTGGGTGGGAATCGTTCACAGCCCAATTGATAATTCCACCGCCGTCGCTGTCAGATTTGCATACATCCACATTCATCGCTTCTACTACATAGTCGGAACTGTTTACATGGGCGTGGTAAGTAGTTAATTATTGGAAAAGAACTATCAACTACAAAATGAACGTAGTTGGGTCAGTTTCATGATAGTAATATAAATTAAAATAAATGTGCAGAGTAATTACATTTCAATTAGTTTTATTAACATTAGTTGATTTACTTAATAACTTGGACGATTTTCAATCAAATAAGATTACATAGTATGATATACTGCGATTCGCCCAAGTGATATTCATGAGTTGGAAGAGCGAATTTTGAATTTTTTGACAAACTTGAAGCAAGTCAAATTCTATTAAGCATTTGAATGATTCATATGACGTATGGTTTGTCTGTATTAAGAGTGTTTAATACATTCGTATCAAATTCGTTATTTATTCAATGATATTTCAGATTTGCTTTAGCTGCACAGTTCTCTACGCTCACATGCTGTATAGCCAGTCGGTGGATACTCGACATCGAACACTTTCTGTAGCGAGCAACACTGGTGGTCGTACGAAGCGAGGTAGCGCACAACATCTTCAGCCCCTGATGCAGGCGAGAACGTTGGGCATTGAGCGATACGCCGCCCGCAAGCAGCTCGAGTTGAAGTTGGCGCTGTCAGGCTTTGCAGTGTTCCTTGTAGCGCTGTCATACACAATTATGATGGCGTATACGTCCACCAGCCAAAACTATCATACGGTGTTCATCCTGTGGACGTTCTCAAGCGACATCTTGAGCTACGCCAACGTTTATATTTTATTTATCGTCTCTCCGATCGTCCGACAACGATTCGCTCAAACGGTGTGCGGATTTTTCCGCCGTCGAAAAGGGAATCGATCGAATCTATCGAGTCCGCGAAGCTCGGCGACCGCAAGGACACTGATTTTTACCAAGCAAACAAATCTCAATGTGGATGACGACTTTGTTTGAACTGTCGCTAGCTGCAACGGAAGAACCTTTTATATCGAATTCCGGCGCAGTAAATGTATTGCCCAGTTTCAAGTTACTGATAACCGGTATGCTATGGGCAATATCAATAAGTGATAAGGACCAAAATATCCTCTAAAGATCTCCTTGGGTACTAGAATACAAAACTACAAACTTGATGTCGTGTTGTCATTTTGATTTGTGTCGCTGTACTGAGCAGCGCTCATCGCCATCATGGACCAATGTTAATGAAAAAGATTATTCTCAGCTTGGTTGTTTTCGCTGCACACTGTGATTTTACATTCACGGGTGTGTCCTTCGCTTGATGATTCACTGTTAAATAGGAAGTTTAGTGACATTCGTGTAAAGAATTATTTATGGCCAAAAAAGTGCAGGTCAGAAGGTACGGTAGACTAATCTCCAAAATAAGTTCCTGTTTCGAGACCAAAGCCTGGGCTTTTTTATCCAACTGCACTATTGCTTGACGTAAGAGATTTGCTGCGGGTGATTGTCTTCGTTGTCAAGTTGTTCGTCGCAGCAGACGGTCACGATAGCTGTGCGACAAAGAGTGTCGAAATGCGCAGGCAGAAGATGATGATGAAGCGATGGCGCAGCCCATTGTTGCTGCCAACGGAGCACGAAGATTTTGAGTCGAAGAAGTCTGCTTACGTCCATCTTATTGAGCAAAGGCATCGATCGCAGTCGCGGTGACGGTGTCGGTGACGACAATTGAAATCGGACACCGAGGCGTGACAGAATTTCGAGTGCCACTGCTGGCTTATGGTCTTTGTCCAGCGGAGTCATTTACTTGTCCGTGTCGGACGAAAACATGGCGTCCACAGTTTTCCATCTCGTCCTCATTGCCGTTTGCTTAGCCGCTGTTGTCGATCTTAACTCTGCCTTCCCTTCACAAGAAGCAAATGGTTAGTTATTATTACAATTGAGTATAGTTTCGAGCCGCTTGCACGTTTAGCTGATACTGAAGATGAGAACGAGCAAGTCACCAGTTCTCCCGCAAGTAAGTATATTCGCTGAAAGATGAAATGAGTAAGAACTGTTTTCAGCGGATGCTTCTAATGTCCAACCGTTCATTCGGTTTCGGAAGAGCGATGTTGAGCCATTCATTAGATTCCGGAAAAACGATGTTGAACCGTTCATTCGATTCCGGAAAAGCGAAGTTGAGCCATTCATTCGATTTCGGAAAAGCGACGTCGAACCTTTTATTCGATTTCGGAAAAGCGATGTAGAACCATTCATTCGATTCCGGAAAAGCGACGTTGAACCGTTTATTCGATTTCGAAAAAGCGATGTGGACCCTTTCATTCGATTTCGAAAATTTTACAACCCATTGCATGAGTACGCCGTTGAGACGAAGAAGAGACTGGCCGAAAATGCAGAAATCAAGCCTGTTGAAACGTATACCATGAATCGTTTATCAACTTGGTTATCGTAACTCCTTTTAGATACGACGACGACGACGATGATATAGCAGCAGAGAAGGCTGAAGAGGAGGCCCTCTCACTGGACTACTCCGACCGACAACTGCGTGAAGAGACGCCAGATATCCAGGGAAAAACTAGATTCAATTCGTTATTCTAAGAATTGATTGATTAGACGTCTCATGCTATTTGTTCGAGAAAAAAATCTTTTGAAGCAGCAAAGATATGATAAAGAGGACTGATGGACAGATATAGAACAGAGCTTGCATCTCACACCGGAGGATTAGGCAGCGGCCGATCGATAAGTTGTACTCGGTCGGCTGACTCGGGCGCGCTCCGTGGGAGCGTTTGGCTGCTTACTCTCTTGGTACTCGTTAACACTACCTCCTGCTGCGTCGCCCTCAGCTCGCTCGCAATATGCCAATTGCTTCGACTTTAGCGACGTTTTGTGTTCTCTTTTTCGCTGCTTTTGCCAATCCTTGCCTCAACGGAGGCCTTTCTGTCTACACCCGTGGCCAGCTCAAGTGTCAGTGTTCAAGCAGCAATTTTTGGGGCGAAAGATGCCAATTTGCGGTGGGCAGACGTAAACGCTGCGTCAACGGAGTGTATGCGCAAAATAAGTGTCTATGCAAAAATGGATACGTCGGTGCGAATTGCGATAATGCCATTTGCGGAGAACACGGGATTCGCTCCGTCATCGATCGCTCTAAATGCATTTGCATGAGCGGCTACACGGGAGAATTTTGTGAACTTTCATCGCCCAACGCTTCCTGCATCCACGGCATTCATCAGCATGGCAAGTGAGCGTCGTCTTTTCATTATTGGGTTCATTGCCTTCGCCTCTCCCTGAATGTCCATCCCATCCTTTCGCTTCGCATAGAAGCAGGCG
>NIUQ01004041.1:0-15227 GCA_002796945.1 Plectus sambesii
CTGATTCTGGTCGAGTCGCGCATCCACCGTCTGGCGCGCTACTACAAGACCACGCGTCAGCTGCCCACCGTCTGGAAGTAGTAAGTCGAATAATGTCATTCTTATTTCCATGCTATTACCCCGCGACGCGCAAACACAGTTGTAAAATCTTCACGCTTGCTGTTTTGTGTGTTTTTGTCTCTTTTCTAGAAGTAAACGAGGTGGGCGGTTGAATGTTTCTTGCACTTTGGGCAAGTGCAAGAAAAGGGGCTGAGTAGCGTGGCTTTAAGGATAGTAGGCTGGGATTGGATCGGTGGAACCTTCATAGGTGATTCTATAGAACCACGAAGTTTCGTCCCTCCGGCTCATTTTTTGTGTCCCCCAAATCAAACCCAAGTTAAGCCTGACCAACAGTCTTCTCTCTAGCCTCCATTATGTCCCTTCCTTCGCTATCATTCGTCTATTGAGCTGTTTGATGTAGATTAAGCATGATAATGCAGCGTCACATAGTCAATTCCTACATTTAAATCTTAGCGACACTCAATGCTATGATTTAGAATATACTCAATTATTGTTTAACTTGTGAATAATTTTGTATCATGTCATTGGCTTAATGTCGACTTTTTTCAGCGAATCGGCGACCGCCAGCGCCCTCGTCTCCTAGGAAGTTACTCCTTGTTGATGTTGAACTGAAGCAGCACGAGGCGTTCATATGGTTTATTCGTTCACCGTTGTGTTTCGATGGTAAAAACTTGGTTGACGACTTTATTTGCATTGTACCAATATCACAAGCATGGCATCGTAGTTCTCTTCAGTGAATTCCACTCAGTACTCGAGACAACAACGAGCCAAGTAGTATGGCCCTTTAGTTACAGACAGATTCAGTAGTGCGCACCAATTGCGGCGACTGATTTGTTCCACGGATCAACTTCGTAAGCTATTGCGGAATTGCAAGCGCCGTGATTGGCTGTCTTCTCGTTATTTCCGGTTTTCTGACCAATCTTCGCATAAATTTTGCAATTGCAATAGTGAAATTGACCCCGGGCTTCCCCTAGGAGGAGGCGTTGACGCAAAACAGCAACAGCAGCAGGGCTGTGTAACAATCGCTTAAGTAGCATATACGTGATAATAGGCATCTCTTTGGAGGGAGAGGGGGAGGCTGGCCAGACCTGAGAGACGAAGCGCTCGGTTCATCGACCGATATGAATAGGACGGTCCTCTATTTCGAACTCTGCCGTCGCCGCGTTGCTGCCCTTCTGCTTGTTGGACGAGAAGGCGAACACGATGGCGGCCGCGATGAGCATCGAAAACACGAACCACGCGATTGCTGTCGAGTAGCCGAACGAGCGCACTGCCGAGTAGTCAAAGTCGGTCGCCGCCACCGCCGCCGTGTTCCACTCGTTGACGCTGCTCGACAGCACCTCGATCGTCACCACGATGCACATGGCTGTAATAGAGATGGTCAGCGTTGTCGCCGACGCCGGCTGCCTATCAAAGAGCCATCTTTTTTCATGAAACTACCTATTTAAGTATAATTGTGGGAAGTGCGGTCACGGTCAGTTGTTACGTGCGCGTGACCGGCTGGCTAATCACTGCACTTCCACAATTGTCCTTGCAAAAGGTTTAGGGAATTGCTCCCTGGGTACTGAGCAATTTCATAAAAAGGCATTATTATCCTAGCTCTGGGAATGTACCGTAATTAGGCGTGCATGACGAACTAGCTGTGATTCGTGTCAGTTTATGTCATAATTAACGTGTCACTGAGCAGCTTTGTCATAAGCAGCTAACAGCAATGTATAGTACATTCCCCAGAGGCAAGAATGACTGCATGTACCCTATGAATTCGCCCTTTTGAAGCTGGTATTTTCTGTTGACTTGCAAAGCCAGCGGACACTTTGATCTCTCTCTCTGCCCAGTTCACAGCGGCGTGTGTTTCATGAAACCGTTGAAATTATAATTGTAGAAAGTGTGGTGATAATGATTGGTTTGTGTGTGACGTGAGCATAAGAATTTTTCCGCACTCTTCATAACTGACAAATTGTCACACTTTCACAGTTGTGATTACAACAGTTTTATGAAACAGGCCCCAGTGCCGTTTGAGTTGAAAAATGAGCTACTGCGCTGTTTGAATGCGTACCTGTGAAAGCGAAGAGACAAGCGACGAGCCGCTTGTACATGTAGCGATGATGCTGGAAGGTCCACACGGCGAGGCAGTTGTTGGCGACCATGAGGATTAAGGAGATTACGCCGAAAGCGGCCTGTGCGCGATAGTAATCTAAGCGAGTGATCAACGGCGTGAATCATTTCAGGCAAAGGGGTGAAAAATGTGCGTACGGTTCAGATCCCAATTGGCCAATCGAAGCACTTCGCCCGGCGGCTCCGGAAAGTGAGGAATCCATTCGACTGCAATAAACAACAACCGTTTTCGATCAAAGGATGCCGCTCATTGGCTGCATTCCAAAGATTATCCTGTACGCTATTTATTGCGCGCAAATGTTCATCGGTTGGATATGAGAGCAATGCACTTCCCTCCTCCTCCAGTATAATCGAGTTCGATCGCCCGTGTCATAGACAGATCATTCCCTCTGTTGTGTTTGAAGCGCAGTGTGGAACGTGCGAGCTAAGAACGAGTTCATTGCACCTCGTTGCTAACTAGCATTGACTGCCCCATTATAGTAAAAACAGCTGGATGGATCGGATCGAAACGACGCTGGAGGCGCTTAACGTGGCCACTTAGCGCTTCAAACTTACGCTGGCATTTGGCGCGCGTACATCGTCGCATATAAAAACCGGACAAGTTCCCACTTGCGCGCGGGAGGCGGAGGCGTGCCTTCGAGGAGGAGGGGAGGGAGAGCAAGAGGAGCAAGAGTGGGCCAAAGAGAAATCACTCGGACACACGCAATTCCCCGACTTTTCGTAGGATTATCGCGGATTTCTGCGCAGCTCCGCGCATTCCCACATTTTCAACCGATCCCCCAGTTGTCCAACTGCTTCCTGGTCGTCGATTCGAGCTTCACGCCCTGGCGCGCTGGTCAACATGGATCCGTCTACATACCTGTCTTCACGGAGTCGTTGGAGATTGTTCGCCACTCGCCCCACACTCCCAACTGCACGTGTACATGCTCCATTTCCTTGTTCGTGAAATCAATGATCGCCCAGTTCGGCGTCGCCAGCGCCACCATGAACGCCACTGTCGCCAACACCGTGCCCAGAGTGACGGCCGCCATGAAGCGTCGCTGCCAGCGGACCTTGTCGAAACGCTTTCGATTAATAACATGCGCGTCCTCCAAGTCGACGGCTTGCTCGAGCAGCTGCATCGCGGCGGGCGGTGAAGAGAGAGTTTAGTGTTGTGTCGTCGCAAGCGGGAAGATGTGGAATTAGACGACGCGGAACAGAATACAAGGCCGACCAGTCATAACGACCGAACGACCGCTTAGGAAGCAGGGGACGGCTGGTAAGGACTTTTGGCCGACGACTGGCGGGGGCGCGAAATCTGAGCCTGACCCCAGAGTCGGGACGACGGCTGTCGCGGCGCGGTCCTCTGGCCCGCCAGTGAATCAATCGATTGAGCGACGACAGACGAACTGGTGATAGTCGGAAGAGGACGCCGCCGCTAGTCGCCGGTCGGTGGGGGCGCACGCCAGCAGCAGCAGCACCCACCTCGACACTAATTGCACTCGCCAAACAAAACCCTCCAGACACGCAGCCGACGAGGGTGATGCCGAGAGATGAGAGACGAGAGGCGGACGGCGGACGGCACGACCACGGCGCGGGAGCACGCAAGGGCGGGCGCCGGCTGCGATGCGCGCGCTCCCAGCGCAAATCGCCCGTTTGCTCAGTTGGCCGGCCAGGCGGGCACTTGTTACAGCGCCGACCCCGTCGACGAGCCGCTCTGGAACAGTCGCAGCCGGTCGGCCGAACACTAGATCGGTCTTCTGGGAGGCGGCCTATGTCCGACGTGGTCGACGCGCGTAGCACAAGCCATCCGCCTTCTGTTCCTTCGGTTGTTTGTTGCTTCTCGTCACCGGTGCAGTTACACTGTTAACAGCGCGTCCGATGTGGCCATAAATCGGCGCCGACGAACACCGACGCCGCCGTTCCACACAGCCGTTCTGCTATAATCTCATTGGCGGCTATCGCCTGGCAACAGCGCTGCTTTCTCTCCTCACCGGACGATGTCGACCACTTTGCGGTCGCCAACTGTGAGAAAGTCGCTTGATACACCCTGCCCTGCAAAGCCGTTGTCATGGCATCGCGTGTAAACGATCCTACCTTCAAGACTCTTGCACGTTGTGCACAGATATCTCTCCCACTCGCTAATTACAATATTCGTTTGAATGCAAAGCTATCGAGCATCTTAACATAGCATACATACGCGCAGACATTCGTATCTGTGCAGCTTTACGATGTTTTGCAAAATGCTCAGCGCAGAAAAACGCCGTAAAGCAGTNCGAGCATCTTAAAATAGCATACATACCCGCAGACATTCGTATCTGTGCAGCTTTACGATGTTTTGCAAAATGCTCAGCGCAGAAAAACGCCGTAAAGCAATAAACGACGCTAAGCAGTTGCTAGGGATGCCCAAAGCATTTTGCTGCCTTAAATATGACATTAAGACTGCATCACGGTGCTTTGCTACATCACTTTTCAGCGTCAAACAGTAGCTTCGCACTGCGCCTTTACAAGACTAAAAAGCAGAGTGTTCGCTGCCTAAAAACTCTTCTAGGCGCTGCCTCCATGATTAGCCGCGTCGACGGGGATCGATGCCTTTATTGACTTATTGTTTACATGTGGCGCGCTTGGCGCTCCGCCAGATGAGCCATGACGCAAACTATACGCTTCGATCGGAATGAATGATCATGCAACAGTTGTGTCTTTGCAGTACAGCAGCGGCCGGTCAATAGTCTCTGTGACGGCTGATGTCAACGGCACTGTTTGCACCAAGCGCTACGCTAACATACGAGAAACTCAATACGACGAGAGACATACAGCGATTCTGTTTACTCCTTAAGTAACGTCCTTAGAAATTCGCCTCCAGTTACATCCTTGCCATTCCCGAATGACACATCTGCAGTTATGACGATGCGTTTCAAAATAATGGAGTGCAACGATAACGTCTTTACGGTTCAGTATTTTCCTGCAACCATTTACTACATGGATTGCATCTATTGATGTATGCATACGGGCAAAAGTGAAAACGTCCCTATACGTTATACTAAACAGACCACGGCCGATATACTATAAGTGCAGTGTCAACTGCCATTCCGAGTGCAGCCCTAATGTGTCGAGTTACAGTCGATTGCTTCCCACAAATGACTTAACTGTTTTAAAAAGAGATTCTTAGCTTTGACGACGTTCTACCTCGCAGGGCGTGAAGGTAACTTTTTCATACTATCAGCGCCTGCATGGGTCTCTATCAGTCCACGTATTTATGAGGACGCAATTATACCCTATCCTTTAATACAACGTATAAAATAGCTGAATAATATCACAGCATTCTGCGAGACTAAGCGGTGCAGCACGGAAGAGAAGAGAGACTGGTGACCGACTTCAAGCATAAAGTGTCAAGCAACAGTAGCGCATTGGTCGACATGAACACCGACTGATAGACGGCTTCCGCCGGCTCTTCTTGGTGGGCGGCGACGACGCGGCTGGCTTGTCCGCAGCGCTCATCTCGCTGCCTTCTTTGATCGGCAGCACCGATTATTCATCGCCGCTTCGTCGGTCCCGCCCCTCTTTCTTCTTCGTCGACGCCCCCAAGAATGACGTCAATCTGCTTGCAGAAAATTGTGTTTACATTCGGCTGATATCAAGCAGTAAACGCAGATGTGCGAACGAATTTCAAACCGTCTTTTTGAATATGGTTCAGTAATGGTATTGAGTATTTCATCCTGCCTGCGCTGAGTTTGTCGCAAAGATCAGTTCAAATTAAAAAGGGCTAAAGGTAAGAGGTGTAGCTATGTATACTAATAGCGAAGGGAAATGATGAAGAAGAAGAAGAGCGAGAAGAAACAGCCGTTATTGATAATGAAGAGTCCTTCTGAGAAGCCGAGAGGGTCTCCGCAGCAGTATTCTTCGCACTGGCCCTTCCTGTTACCGACAGGACGCGCAGCTGATTACTGATAAAGAAATTAATAAGCTGAAGACCATTTAGAAGCACAATGCGGAGAGTGAGAGTCGTATTTACAGAATTCTTTTAATATTTGTGCAACACTAGGTCGAATATCCTTTCTGCGAACAACGTACCGTTTTTACCGTTGCTGAGAAAACACATTCGAACGGGAGAGATGCATGTAACATCCCTCCATTTCCCCCTACGCCCACACCTGGTTACCACTTTCCGTTTGCCTGCCGTGACAGTCACTGAACAGCAGAGATTGCTGGGCAACGAGCAGTCAGGCAGCAGTTTTATCTCATGCGCAAATTTGAAAGTATACACGTCAAGCTTCACATCTGATCCGTTTGTGAACAACAGTAGCTAGCGGAGCGCATGAAACTTTTCAAATTCAATGTCTCGACTAACTATTTTCGTTGTTTTCGCTTGTTAGGAGATCAATTGTGGTGCTCAGCTTACTGATGAGTGATCATAGGCGTATTATAGGCGGAAAATTTTCATGAGAATGGCTCAATACCTCAAAGCCCTTTATCGAAGTAGACTTATTTTTGTCTGGCACATTTCACGCTTGGTGCATGTACACCTCTATGATTATAAGAACGAATTTGAAAACTTGTTGAGCAGGAACTGACTTTCATCCTTCCTAGTCTAACACATTGAGACATTATACACTCTGCTTTAGCTTGCCACCAGTGAGCGTTTGACATACTGTGTACTCTTTATAGTGTAATTCCATGAGCTAGTTGACTTCTATCGATGTATTGACCAAAACTGTCTCCATGCACAAATTGCGGTGTACAACGCTATGAAACTCTTGAAAATAATAACTGCTCACACAAAAAACTTTATTCCTTGCGCATCTACTACAACTATTCCCAGTCCAGAAATGGCCATCAAAAGGCCAGCAAGGGAACAAACAACGTCGCTTTGAACTAAACATTCTTAAGTGAAGTTAAAGTGAGAGTAGTCACGACTTCTGTAGCGTGACCTAAATGCTTCCACATAAATACATTAGTGCAATAACTCTTTTCAGACTCAGAAAGAGAGCACAACTGTTCATCAATTAAATGATGTTTCCAAATTTGACTGCGATCACACTAGACACGAACGCCTCTTCTGAGCATTAGCCAATTCAATTGGAATAACTTGGCGCCCGTCAAGTTCATTAAAAATTCACGATTCATGATCGCAGTGTTAAAGACCGCGAAAAGTGCAAAGCGAACATAATCATTACATTGCATTGCATGATGACGGCAGTTTGAATTACTGTCACAAGTTCTAAGTACGCAAGGCTGCACGAAACTTCTCACGAAAGCTTCACTTCGCCATGAATTCGCAGATGAACAACTCTAAAAAGAAAAGGAAATTCTCTTATGGGCAACACAGAAGTAAGAAAACTGCTAACAAATATGCCAAACTATTCCACGAGGTCACATTGAAAAATCTATGGTCAGTTTTGGTGAAGCAGCGCTTCGAACACTTCTTTTGGATGGCTGTTTACATAGCCGGCGCAGTTTTTTCAATACTGATGACTGTTCAGATTTTACAAGAATATCAAAGGAATACCATATCATTGAAATCAACACCGAAATTCAATAGAACGGTAAAGTTACCGGATCTATTTGTTTGCTTGCCGATTCAATACAATGAAATTATTGAGTGGCTGAAGGATAATAATTCAAACGAATATGAAACCAAACTGAAAGGTAATAACTCCTTGATATTTCGCTCTGCAACACCATACCATGAAGAACTCAAGAAATTCTTCGCCAATCACCCGACTTGGAAAGATGTCGAAAACGATGATTGGCCATTTATCATCGTTTATCTTGCGCACTACTATCTGGCGGTGATATACGATACCGAAAACATGCGCATTAACGATGGCAACCCGATGGCCTCTTTGATGGAACGATCAAATGACGAATCGACGGCCATTATTGACCTCTTGATACCGGCACTCACCAAATGGAATGTGAACATTAATCAATTTAAAGAGACATTTGGAAAGAAATCTCAAATTTTCAGCTGGATTCTCGCATACATTCCTGAAATTAACTTTGTAGAGCTAATGAACAGCAGCGACTTGCGAGTCGTCGACATTAGCATGAATCAGCTATGTTACAAGATGGATTTGCAAAATATCTCTTTTGGACCAGAACGAGATCGAATAGTAATTTTTACCGGTCGCAGCAACTTTCCTTTCATTTACAAAAGACACTTTCGTGCGTGTTGGGATACACTAAAATGTTACCAGGAACATTACAATGAATCGATCTCGATCCATTTTAGCGGAACCGGTCGCCCAACACGCAGTATAAGTGCAGTGAACTATTTGTATACCGCAAAGTATACGCAATATGTGAAGCTAATTTTTAATCAGCTGACCCAGTATGTTGCCCAATCCAACGTAAATGGTACTCCATCTTGCACAACGTCTCACATTTCGAAGCAGCACTGCATTTCTGAATGTCGTTACAACGTGGTTAAACGCCAGTGCAATTGCTCTTCCTGCACATTGCTCGAATATTCTACAAGTACCAAAGACATTTATGATTGTTGTTCGTTCAGTTCATACCAATCATGTCTTTTAAACTTTACAATCGAGGAAGACGCCGAGTGCGCTGAAGTCTGTCTTGATCCTTGCAGCACATTGCAATACAAACTGACCAAGAAACTGTTACGTGGACATGGTAATGATTTATACTCTTCATATCTTCATAAAAGTATAGGTTTGAAAGGATATGAAGCGATTATCGAACTAATGTTTGACACATCCTTCTTTTCTTTTTCCGAAGAGGTATTCGACTGGTCGGTAGAACGTCTTATCGGCAATATAGGAGGAGCTATTGGGATTTGGCTGGGTCTCGATTCGGTCACTATTATACACGCTATTTTGTCAACTCCACTCATGCTCATCATCAACTACTATTTTCGAAATCATGTTACGAGTATCAGCCCAGATAAAAGTTCGGCGGTTCATCTTTTTGCGAAAATATGGAAAAGCGAATGGAGAAGTGCTCTCTCAGATTGTAAAAAACCTGCATTCATAAAGTTTTTTATAAACAAATTCATTTGGATTATCCTTTATTTCACTGGCATCGCATTAACTGCTAAAATGTTTGGCGAGCTCATGCAGAAATTCAGAGAAGAAAGTACTCGTTCTGATATGAACTTTATGGTTAATAGCACTATGACGTTGCCGCCTGCCATGGTTTGCCATGAAGTTGTTGGAGGTAGTTTAGGTTCGTTCAGTCAGCAAGAATTCAACAAGTTCTTTTCCCGAAAAGAATTGAGTAAGGAAACTTTTCTTGGAAGCGAGACATGGCCACCATCAGTAACTTCCTTGGTGTATTCATATCTCGTCGCTCATGTTGCCTTTGAGAGAGATAACCCTACTGAATTTATCCAGTCATATATTGGAATTCAGGAGTTCGGCAAATCAGTTCTCAACACACGGTCGGCTACAATAGAAGCACACAAATTAATGCTGAGATTAGGCATTACTTATGAACAGTTGCAGCAGAAGTTTAGCACCGAAGCTTTGAAACTTAATCGCGTTTCGGTTCACATAGAAAAAATAAATGGCTATGACATCATTTATCCAGCGAAAGTGACGGTTGAAGGATATTCGGAAGGTTATTATAGTGATATGTCTGCTGCTGTATGCTATCATCTACCACTTGACAGATATCGTTTTCTCGACATCAATGATCAACTGAAAATACGTCTATCAAATATTACAAGAATGAACACGTTCTTGACATTTGAAGCAAAGGATGCATTTCAGTTGGAGGCTGATGTCCATATTTATAGGGGTATGGCAAGTCAAGTCGAAGTTTCATTCACGTACGAAAGTATTCGTCGCCAACTGCCAACAGTAAACGGCGAAACGAGATGTTCAGACGAAAAGCCGCGAATGACATGTGTAAAGGAATGCTACTATCAGTCACTTAAAATGAACTGCCGTTGTATGGATGGTGTGCTCTATACGACTGAAGCTCTGCTGAATAACTCAGACTGTTCATGGGATCGTTACAGCAATTGTAGGACAACGTTTTTCAAAACTAATTGGATGAAGGAATGCAAAAGCCTGTGCAAATGGCCTGCATGTATTCGTCCATATTTCGCACTAGGTTCAAATTCGAAATTCAATGAGAGATATTGCGCGACTGATGTTGATTTTATTGTTAAGTTCAGCGACTTTTCCTATCCTTTTATCGACGAGACTCTAGTGTGGACTACGTATAAGTTTGTGGCGGCCGTTGGAGGAGTCCTTGGCTTCTGGCTTGGTCTGGATGTCGTTTATCTTATAGGATTTGTTTTCACGCCTACTATGCTACTGCTTGGCGCCCTCTTGAGGCGAAAATACGTCCAGGTCTAATAATTTTTTGTTCTCAAAGTATAATTTTAATAAAATTTCTCAGAGCTAATATTATTTCACTCATTCGCTCCTATTTCCTTGGATTAATTCCATCCAAATCAACTTCATTATGCTGTAATAAGAAAGGACTACTATACACTATGAGTGATGTTGGGGTGGAGGGTTATTAGGAGACATTGATGAAGCAGCGCCTATCTCTCTACAACTACGAGGCTCTCAGCCGGTCCAGTGTAGGTCTCAAAAACTTTCGCCACGGTCGTCCAAAAAATATCGCTTTTGAATGTTTAAGCATTTGTCGAGATTGTGCACATTAAGTTTAGTATTAAATAAAGACGGTTTTATCAGGGAGTTTGTTTTTGAGAGAAAAAACTTTCAGGGAACATGGCAGCTGTCCAAAATCTTAAAGCATGACCAAGAAAACAATAGTTACTACAATAAAGTTAAGTCTTTAATCACGAAAATAACATCAGCCAAAGTACCCTGCCCACTTCTACTGAAAGAAACTTTTGAACTCTTATTTTGGAGCTTTATTTATTTTTCAAGTTTCTTATTGATGCTGGCAATGGCCCTGGCATTCTCGCGAGAGTATTTCAAAAGTCCGACTACATTCATTTACAATCGTATGCGAAACCAATCCATTACATTACCGGAAGCGACAGTTTGTATACCGTTGCTCAATTACGAGCTCTCTGAAAAGCATCTCAGTATTTCTCAGCAAGGAGAAAGAGGAAACTTGAAATTCGATAATTTTATTGCACCAAACATGACAAAGGATTTACTGCTGGCAGAAGATACACAATGGCGATTTCCTTTATTGCAATTAGCGCATCAACTTTTGATACTCACAGACAGCTACAAAGCAGCTGATGTGATTGATCCAAAGTTTGTTTGGAAATCCTTCAACTCAACTCGCATGGAGTCTTTTGTGAATGCAACAGACGCATTTGGAGACAAGCTTGAGGAACTCGAAATTTCTGTGCGTGAGCTGTTCATGAAATTTGATCTGGAACTGCGCAAAATATATGAAATTAATGCCTCGAAATTCGACGAAGTAAATGGAACACTGGTGGAGAAGATATTGAGCGTCAGGCAGTTGACGTTCGTATCCGAAACGCACGTTTGCTACCGACTGCCACTCAACAGCTATCCATTTAATTCAGTAAAAGAATACATTCGTATTCGAATTGATAGCAGTCGAGTGCCCTCAGTTCGCATTAGCTGCAATGAATATTTCTGCGAATATACTGGACCAGTCGATAAAATAACACTAGACATCCCTGGTCGAGATATTGGTGCAATCGCGGATGGTCAATTGCCGTTCTCGGTAGAGGTCATGCAGATCGTCAACACACAACTTTCGATTCGGACTGCTATTGAAAGTTTACCAGAACTGGAAGGCGCTGAGAGGTGTTCAAAGACAATAACGCTGGAAGAGTGCAAAGTGCACTGTCGTCTGAAAGCAATGAAGGAACAGTGCAATTGCATTCCGGCGTCAACTTCGACTTTACTACCACTACGAGAGCCAAGAGAAAAGTACGGTAAAGGTTACTCTTTCGGGCATGATAAACCTTTAGAAGAATCTATGTTATTGGATAAATTGACGTGTTTTCACTGATAATATCGGTTAGAAGTGTTCTGTTATGTATCAAGCTGACTCCATTGTAGAGGATGTAGGTTTGAGGATTACAATAGAGCGTTGGTGACACGTTAGAACTGCACATTCTACCTTTTATTAAACCTTTTTTTCAATGTAATTTGGGATGTGTTTTTGCCTCAGAGAGTAGGAATGAGATTGACTGAGAATTTCGCCTTATCGGATGTCGTTTAGTCGCTTGATCAGCACCCGACATTACAGATACCCTGTAAAACGATGAATTGATCTTTGCATATTTCTAATCTTATACTGGATTCAATTTCGCACACATTTTTGTCCTACAAAATCGACGACAGCGCATGCGCTCTCGGTTTTAACTTTGAGTAAGTAGAGTCAAGCTGTTTTTACTGTTTACCTGCAATTTTCATCGTAATATTTCACTACCTACTATAGTACTCTAAGCGATATTTTACAGAACTGCCCCGCTGTTGAGGAATCTGTTCGTAAGAGAGATTCGGGTTTTGAATCCTAGACTAAATGCATATGTGGTTATAAAAAAGACCAGTTTTATTCTTATGACCTTTTGACAGTTTGACTATTCTTAAATGGGAAATGCCGCTCTATTGGGTGACTGTTTTGCTCTTAAAATAAGTAAAGTACAAATTTGAAGCACTATATCCTGTTTAATACAGGAAAGAAAGAACACCAGTTTTTCTTGGTAAAAACTTTCGGTGTATCTGTTTAGAACATCTCCTTTTGCAGGGTTTGCTCCTGGAAGCAACTAAAATCGTGTCTGCCAAACTTTGACACCGCGACTCAGTCGTTGTGCATGAAAGCTTGTCTGCCCGACTGTTACAACTTGCAGTATTCCAAAACAGAAGCTCCATTCCAGTTCTTCGATGGTATTACGCAAGTATACAAATCACCAACAGCAGAATACATACTGAATGTCATGTCTTTCGAGTATCCTATTTATACAGAAGAGTATTTGTGGAAGTTTTCGAGTTTCATTGCAGGCATGGGTGGAATTTTCGGTATTTGGTTCGGTTTCGACGTAATTGACATTTCCGAGCTAATATTCGTTGCACTGAAATGGATCTTGAAAAGCGCACGCATAATTTCAATTTCAAACGATAATCGATGAGGCAGTTTGACTTATACTGACGTTGAACTTGACACTGATAAAACAGTTCGAATACGGATTCATCTTTAAGTAGAAGTAGTGCATCTATGAAATGTCGTGCATGCTGTCATTGCTAGTGCATAATGTTTTCTGGATGTCTCGTGCGGAAATGCTACTTAAATAGGTCCTGATCGGTCATGACTATATATTATAACATTTCGATTGAAAACGGAAAATATTATTGTTTTCTTGCTCTGTAATAAAACTGTAATATTAAATCGATTACTTATGCATAATTCACAGAATTAATAATGCAGACATGAAAAAATTAAGTGCTGGACAGAGTTTGACCTTCTTTTTAATCTGATGTAATATGCGCTTAATTTTTGAATGCAATAAATTAAGAGCGCAGTTTTTATTAGCGACTTTTTCGTATAAATGATGCGCTCACTTTGGTAGCCTCAGGCCTCAATTTTAAAATCTTTATTGAGATCCGACATTCATTAATCAGCTCAAAAATTTTGAGCCAGATATAGCAGAACTAAACAGATTTACTTAGTATCCTCTCTTACCCTCTTCTAAAACAGCCAAATGAACACTCATTTATCAGTTAAATCAGATACGCCAAGGAACTATGATCAAGGCGTCATCACATTCAGGTATCGTGAAACAATGTGCACTTTATTGCACTACGACAGAGCTCTCACACAAACACTGCTACTAGTTCACATGCGCTAATCAAACAGGCTCTAATCAGTCTTTAACACAGCCACAAAACGTGAAAAAACCACGAAACGCCGAAAAACTGCCGCTCTTTGTTAAATGGCCACTTTAAAATGTTGTACTTGAAGTTATCGGGTCTCGCACGTAATTCGAACACTCTTACGGTAATGTTGCATCCGTCACTTGCGTTCACAGTCAGCAGTCAGCAAATCACTGAACTAGGGCATCATAGTGCGAGAAAGAAACAGAGTGCCTCTGTGTGTGTGTGCGTGTTTGTGTACAGAGGCGAAGAGTTCTTCTTCGCGAAGGACGATTTGCATAAATTAACTAATATATCTAACGCCAAAGGAAGAGAAGCCCATGCAGAGCTTGCGCAGATTGGTAAATAAGCCACGCGTTGATGACTGGTCGCCGCTGGCCAAGTTTTACTATGCCGACGAAGCGCTTAACTCCGTGGCTGGCGAGTTAGATTCCTTCGACGGGCGTCGTGACCCGGAAAGATGTAATCAGCTCGTTAATAAGCTGCGACAATGTCAAGATCGCGTGCTTTCAATCATCGGTGAGGTGTTTTCCAATTTGTGCTGTGGATGGCTGAAATTTCTTTGTTTATGGTGTTAACGATGATGTTTGAACGGCGCACAATGTTGAGGAGGTGAGAACGATGAGTAATTTAGGGGAAATGCTGACAACGATCTTCCCACACGAATCGGATCGCGCCTCTCGCGATTACCGGGTAAAGTTTCCAGAGGATATTGTTCACGAAAACCTCCCTGGCCAGCTGTGGTTTGGAGCAGAGGTTTGCGACTTTCATTCTACTATTGATTCACGTTAAGTGCACGTCATTCTCGTGCTTTTTTCTTGTTTAATGCATGCGTGAATTTAAATAAGTGCGTATAATCCGAATTCGTGCACAAATGGCTTGTTAATGTATTCATTTTCTGAAATAATGCCATACTAGGTGATAATAGGCACGCAGCTTCATAATGAGTCCAAATGATTATGAAACAGTGTTTGCACATAAAGTATTAAATATTACTAAGAATTAAGAAGTAAAGGAAAGTTAGTACTAAAGTTCTGAACAAATTGAAGAGAAGATAATGCCCCAGTATTTCTCTGCCGGATAGACGTGCACTTATCTGTGCTCACCAGCACTGATGCGATATTGTTGATCATCTCATTGCAGTGCCTTGCGGCTGGCTCGAACATCATTGACCATGAATTTGAGAGCGAAGCGATAAGACCAATGGCTCGCGCTCTAACGCGTCATCTCGACCAGTTGCGTGAAATGCTCAAGGATCAATCCTTACGC
>NIUQ01004042.1:0-15106 GCA_002796945.1 Plectus sambesii
CATTCTTACCTTGTTTTTCTTCGCGATACTCGTCACGCGAAGTGGCCGGCCTTCGAACGGCTGATCATTCATATTTAGCGCCAGTAGAGTGCTTGCCGAGTCCTAAATGAACACATGACGTTTTAGGATACAAACGTATTTGAATAATATGCTAAAATTTCATAATACTGCGCCAGGCGTCAAAAAGAGACGGGATGGGAACGCTGTGAGTGTGTAAGCGGAAGAATCGTAATCAACATGCAGTCAAAATAGATAAATAATTTAAAATACTGAATACAGTCGCGATATGATGCCAGCAAGCTGCAATACATATAGATAGGATGGTGCAGAATAAACAGGAACATTTTGAATATTGGCTGTATTTTTGCCCAGTCTAAACAGATTATTATGAAAATTAAAAGATATATACTTCAAAACATGCTCTTTGATTGTAAGAAGTTTCGTTAAACTAGTATTACGATTGAGTGCAGAAATGACGAATTATGATGAAAAACGGTTTAATCGCAACAGAGAATGGTGTACGGTACCTTGAAGCCGACGAATCCGAATCCTTTACCCGCGCCCGAGTGGGAATCACGAACGATTCGGACAAAGTCCACTTCGCCGCAGACGGAAAAGTGTTCGATCAGCTGATCTTCGGTCGCCTTGAACAACATGTTGCCGACGAATACGGTCGTCTTTGCGTCGTAGTTCTTCTTGCTCGCGCAGGTGTCCACACGCAATTGATGATCGCGAATTTTCCGACCATTACTGCAATAGAATTTAGGAGATTATTTCTTTTCGAATGGGACGTTTGATATGAGAAACGAAAATATCGTCCATATATTTCCTTTTCGCTTGAGACAGAGTGGTTTTCAAATCAATTAGAATAAATCGTTTAAGCTCAGAACGAACAAAACATATTCTTAAACAATAAAAAAGCTAATAATTTACATCACCTTATCATGCGCGACTAGAAGTTAATTACGGCACGTGTCTAGCGAAAAGTGGGTGACTAAACTATCCCTTTAATACGAAAGAGCGAAACAGCTTACAATGCAAGTGCCTTTTCGGCGCTCTCCTTGTCGGCGAACTTGACGTAGGCGTTGAAGCACATCTTCGCATCGCCAAACTTCTTACTGATCACGATGGCCTTCTTCGGCAGTTTCACATTGTTTGAGATCTAACCGATACTCACTGATTAAAGCTAATAAATCCACGAAGGGTAAACTCACAGCCGATCGGAAGCGAACAGACTCCACTTTGCCGAACTCGGTGAACAGTTTGGTCAGTTCTTTGCGAGTTCCATCCAAGGGGACGTTTCCCACGAAAACTGACCGCTGTTTCTCTTCATCTGTCATCTTCACCTTCTTTTTGTTTCGTCTGCAAGAATACACTCATTTTCGAATTATGCCGAAAGCAAAATGAGCAGATGAAATAGCTAATCAATAAAGTTAAATAAGTAATAAAGGAGTAGTGGTCTGATTAATAAGGGATATAAATATAGATTGTGCGTCGAAAATCAAGCGCAACAATGCGACATACTCATTTTTCTCCTGATTCTGTTTATTCGCTCGAAGTGGACGGGTCCTTTCAGTCGTCGAAGTCGTCGGGGACGCTTCTTCAGTGGTGCTGATGGTAGTTTCTGCATCTCCTTCCTTAATCTTCTTTTTCTTTTTCTTTATAGGCTCGGTCTTCTCTTCCGAACTCGTGCTCTTTTGCAACTTGGGCTGAGGAGTCCACAGCGGCTCTGGCTCGGGTTTGGCTCGATCGGGATACTTATTGAACAGAGATGACGCCTTTGCCTTTTTCTCGTGCGCGCTCTCTTCTTCGTTCACCGCAACGTCAGCTTTACGCTTAAGCACCTTTTTCTTCTTCTTCTCCTTCGGGATGGATTTGCTGTCGTCGAGCGATTGCTCTTTCGTGCCGCTTCCATACTTTTTCTTCTCTGCATTGGTGAAAAAGGCGGACAGAGCGCCGGAGACATATGTCTCAGCCATTTTCACCTGTTTAGGTGCTTCCCTATTCGCTAAATTTTTTGCAAGATATAATCTTGCAAAAATAAATGAAGTTTCAATAATTCAATTTGACTTCCATTCGTTCTCATTGCTCGTAAAGGCAGCGAGTCAAATTCACCATCGTGTCGAAAACAGCAAAATAACGACCATTTTATAGAACGAATACGGTAGAAATTACTCGCAATAAGCCATGTTCGCGTTGGTGGAAATCGTCAGCGTGCATCACTCTCGCTGCCGCAAATTTTGGCCGAAAAAAGTCCACGTCTGAAGTTTGATCAGGCCAACTCAGCAGAGTCACAAGGATCGCGTTCAGAATTGACTGTTCACCGCCACATTCATTCCGTTCAAGACGCGCGTTGTGTTCTCAGTCAAACGCGTACACTCACGAGCGACTGTCGACGAGAAAATTGAACTGATTCACGCCGTTTTAGAAGTGGAAGGCAGGATGCGGCTGCGCTCGTTGGTGACGCTAGGGAGGATGATCGCGGCGCCGTCATCGGCGAGGGCGCTGAGCGTGAGCCAGCCGTTGCGGACCGTGTACGACCCGAAGGCGTTCGAAGAGCCGATCACCGACAAGAAGTTGTTGATCCAGCCGCTGGAGGAGTCGGACCCACGGAACTTCCTGCTGATCAAGGCGATGCAAAGCGACGACACGCCCGTGTTCTACCGAGATCGGGTGGTCGACAAGTTTGTCAATCTCTGCCTCCAACGTGGGTACAAGGAAATCGCGAGAACGATGGTGTACGAAGCGCTCGAAACCATCAAGCGACATCAGTACAAAGCGTGGAGGAAAGCGCCCACTGCCGCTGAAAAGAGCGCCATCGAGCTCAACCCTTTCGTCGTCTTCAGTCAAAGTATCAAAAACTGCCAGCCCATGATGAAGCTGATCAAGCTAACCAGAGGTTTGTGTGCAGTCTTGTGTTGACTTTATTTGCACAGTCAGTTGTTTGTTTTGGCTAGTGGTAGTTAAACGATAGCTTTTATCGTTCTTAGTTCTGGGAAATGTACTGGAGATTGTTGTTAGCTGCGGAAGACTGTTTAACGATAAGTTCATTGCCATGTTTAGTTATATGACTTGCAGTCGGCTTGCCATGCGCTATGGAAAATAATTTTCAGTACATTTTTCGTAGGTGATGGGTAGGTAGAGTTCCCTTTTAAATCCGCATCTCAGGTAGCAACCTGTTCACTAGCGTGGTAGGATTTATATAAAGAGAAATTCATAATATAATTCCTCCGGGGTCCCGAGAATGCGATAGTTTAAATGCTACTTTGAAATAACGTCAAACTGATCTATCATAACTGCAAAAACGAAACATTTTTACTCATAGAATACGAATTTGCACAGAACAGTCACGCGATCGCAATACGACATCACGCAATCAGCGGTTATGACTGAGATTTTAGAACGATGAAAGAGAGTTGTTCCTGATGACATGTATTTCAGGAGGCATCGTGTACCAAGTGCCGGCGCCAGTCGCTCCGTCGCAGGCAGAGTTTATGGCGATGAAGTCTTTGCGCGATATCTGTCGCGAAAAGGCCCACAAAGGGAGGACGTCGTTCGAGACGGCGCTGGCCGGCGAGATTCTATCGGCGTACAAAAATGAAGGCGCTACTATTCAAGCCAAACAGGAGTTCCATAAACAGTGCGAGGCCAACCGCGCCTTCGCTCATTATCGCACTATGGCCTCTTGAACAAACGCTCATTCAAGGCGGCGCTTAAAATATTGCTACTTTTGCTAAAACACTCGCATTTTTGATTTATTGTAACCGATTAGCGACGTAATGTGAGTGACGTCAGCTATGAAATGTCTCTTGTTGGTGAAGAAGCTATTTAAAACTTTACCCGCTCAATTTTAGTGCAATTGCAGTCGTTTAGCAAATGAAGCAATGTTTTGTACGCCACCGTGTATTTCTTCCTTTCTCTTTCGTGCGTGCTTGTTTGTAAGGTATGTCTCTGAGAATTGAAAGCTGTTATGGTTTGACGCTGAAATAAAAAGATTGACAACCGTCTCTCAGTAGCCATTGAATTGGATATGAAAGGCGTTTGATCGCCGTTGGTTATTTGAATGATTTCTTGTGCTAAGGAGTAATTAATTATGAAGCAAATTTCGGACACAGGCGGGAGGACTCTATCATGTCTCTCTTGGCGCAGTTCGAGCAGCAGTATTCGGTGCAGACGGCGGACATCACGTCGAAGATAGGCCGACTGGCAAATGTCTCGGCTGGCGAGAGGACGGAAGCGATACAGACCGTTGAACGGATGCTTGCCGAAGTGGAGGACCTCCTCGAGCAAATGGAACTTTCCGTCCGCGAGCTTCCTGCCGGTGGCGCCGATCGTAACAAGTACGAACTTCGTGTTAAGAGCTACCGCAGCGACAAGCAGCAGCTCAACAGCGAGTTGAAGAAGGCCATCCAGCGTCTCAAGTCTGGCGCCGCCGATCGCTCCGAGCTGTTTGGTTATGAAGAAGGCAGCTTACTTAGTAGCGACCAACAGGTATGGCGCTGTTGTTCATTCTTAATCGCGATGTATGAGAAAAATTCAGCGTATGATTACTAATCAATGGATCTGTTTCATATCGAGTACTTAAACTAATGTACACGATATGTAGCCGACCCAATATTAAATCGAATAGAGCAATTTTTTAACGAGAGATCAAAAAATATGAACGCTGTACCGCTGTATTTAAATAAATTGCGGCACTTTAAATGACCCATTATGTGTCAGTTAATCGAAAATCATTCTATTTTTCCATATAAGGTGTCCACTTTTCAGAATGATCAGCTGATCGAGAATACAGAGCGACTCGAGCGATCGTCCCGAAAATTGGACGACAGCTATCGGATGTGCATTGAAACAGAACAGGTCGGAAATTGGGCGGCATTTATACTCTTTTAAGCTTTTATACTTACATTATTCGCTGGATTGAGTCAGAAGGCCAAGTTTTGGTCTCACTACGAAAAGGTTTACCTGCAAATTTGTTTTCAGTTGTCTGCACGCAAACGTTAACTTTCTATGACAGCTGAACCTCCGATTACATATTGATTGTTATACAGTAAAATTCATTTATACCGCTATTTTGCTAATGTCGGTCATTTTGGCCGGTCCCCCAAGTATCGGTTGAAATATATTCTACTCTATTATCTTTATTGAGCAGAATACTTTGAGAATGTTTGGTCTGAAAGCTGAAGAGCTGAGTCGTTTCAGATTGGCGCCGAAGTGCTGAACAATTTGGAATCCCAACGCGAGACTATTGGACGAGCGAGGGAACGTCTGCGAGAAGCCGATGCCGATCTCGGGCAGAGCAGCAAAGTTTTATCGCAAATGATTAACAGGTTTGTAAATCCATCTTAAAGTACTCTTTGAACTAGAAAGTATTCTGATTATCGTCGTAATTTCTGAACAGTAACAGAGAGCCGCTGGGAATAATAGCATTCTTAAAATCGAAAGATGAATTGAGCATGTTTACTTCGGCGATTACATTATTAATCCTTATCGCTATGGGACCAAGACTTGTTTTTCTTGTAACAGACTAAGAAATTACGACTTTAAAGTGGAAATTACATATATATATCAGCCAGCTTTGTTGTTAAATTTCGGCTTTAATCAAAGCATGTACCTTTCAGAGTTATTCAAAATCGTCTGCTGATGGTCGGCGTAGGAGTTGTATTGTTCCTTGCTATCATTTTCATATTCTGGATGGCGTTATAGGAAAGAAGCACTATGATACTTATAAATTAATGTGATTCTCTTCTCTGTATCAAGCTGTACTTATTCCTCGACCACTCTGCGTCAAGTGGACTTTCGATGTTGTGATTGTGTCGCGTTTAATGGTTGGTTGTTGTATCCGACGTGCCAGATGACGGTTTCTTTTGTGTTCTAACTATCTTTTCATCAATCTCTCCTTCACGATTTATCGAAAGAGCAGTTGCGTCTTTGAATGTGCGCTGCTGTTATCATTATCATTATTATTTTTATATATCTCTTGATTCTCGCATGATCACGACGCAAAAATCTGATTAACACCAGTAAAATATGCTCGAATATTTTCACGATTTCTGACTAAAGTAATGATTGGATCAAGCAAGTACACCGCTCCAAAACTATTCATAGCTTATAAATCTATTGCTTACTGCGCCTATAAATGAAGAATCGGTTTTGATTCTTGACGAAAAAGCGCTGTCCCTGGCAAAAGCAAATCTTGGTCGGATACGGCGCGTCTCTGGCCATTTCTTTCTGATCGAAGAAGTTGAGAATAAGAGAACGCAAGGACGGGACGTATAGAGTAAATAAAACATATAACCGATTAAAGCTGATGCTCGTTAGCAGCTTCTATCTGTACTGCTGGATATTGACATGCACTTTGGACGTCAATCAACAGCGCACCGGGAAGTTTACCCATGCTGTCGCACCGATTGCTGATGCCATTCTAAGAAAAGTGTGATCTATCGCTTAGCATGAATGGACGCACGATGAAAAGACTGAGAGAATGCGGCAGAACACAAAAAGAGGCGGGGACGGGTCGGCGGGCGATGACTGAGTCAATTGAACTTCAGTGTCCTGAATCGCCGGTTTACTCGACTGCTACAGATGCGACCGATTCAACCGTCGGGCGTTCCGATCGGTCGGACGCATTCAGCCACCGAGGCGCCTAAGATACAGAAACATCAATAGGGATGCACGTTGAGGACTGGTCCCTCTGACCGTGCGCTGCTGGCGTTGATGCGCGCATTGAGGCGCTGTTTCAGTCTGAAGAAGACATGAAGTGATCATCGGTTGGTTAGTTGGCATTAAGGCGTCGTCGTTCGCTTCCTACAATGAGGCTTCCTTCTGTGACGTCCCTACCACTGCGCGCGCTGGCAGGGACGCTTCTCTTGCTCATCGCCCGCAAGCTGCTCATTGGGCTGACGGCGCTGCACAGCGTCCGTCAGTGCGCCGACGTCATATCCATCGAGTCGCTGACCGCCGATCCCCAACTTGCCGCTGTCGTCGATCACTTCCGCTCCATCGACCAGCCGCCGGCCGTGCTCTTCTTCAACAAGTTTGCGCTGAACATGACGGCCAACTGGCTGTGCAACACGTTGGACATGCCCGGTGTGCACGCCCGCGCACTGCTCGTCACGCTCGACGCCGAATCGCGCGATTTCATCCGTAAATTCTGGCCGAATCTACTGCAGTTTCATCGGCCCATCGATTGCCTCAAAGTAAGTTTTTGTGTGCTCTTTGCTTTATACGAGCGTCATTTTTCATCCCTCTTTCAGGATCAATTCAGCTTCGGTCAAGGGGCTTATCATGTGTTCTTTATTCTCAGAGCGAATTTGGCCGCGTCGCTGCTTCGTTTAGGCTCCCCCGGCGTCTGGATGATACAACAGGACACCGTCTGGCGGCGCAGTATTTTCGACGTCGCTGATTTGCAAAGTGATACAAACAATTCCGAGCCATTCGACGTGATTTTCGACCGGTTGGCGCACGTCAATGCAGCCACTTTGCGTTCGAATTGGATAAACGGTATTCTATATGGACCGTTAATTTCTCGCGTCCATGGTGACGCGCCTGACCGGAACCCAATTGGCTAGTGAAGATGCAGTTATTGACGATGTTATGCCCACAATTCTCTTTCCATTTCTGGCACTCGTTAGTATTTGTCAATTCGTCCATTCTCTCTCTCTCTCTCTCTCTCGGGGGCGATCAATACGGGGCAGTGCTCGATTGAACGGCATTAATTTCGTTGATACAGGTGCGAACTACTTTGCGCGAGCGACAAATTCGTCCATTCGCTTCTTCACGGAGACGAGTAGAACGCTACGAAATTGGTACGGACCGGACGTGGGGACGATGCTGCGCAAGTGTCACGATAAGGTGGCGAAATGCGAGTTCCTACCTCACCGTTTGGTGAGCTGCTGGGAATGGCTGTACGCGAGCACTAGTGAAAGTGGAACAGACGATAAAGAGGCACCCTGGTTGCTACAAATGGACGGCGATAATAATCCTGGGGGCAAGTGGGCCCAAATGGATAAGCTGGGCTTTTACTTTCTCGACCGTCGCGACGCAACCAAATGCAATGTGTCCGCCGTTGCCGGTGCCATCCAAAGACTGAACGACGGCTTTGTCGCTCCCAGTGAAATACGATCCATCGGTCGAATGCACTTTACATTCTACTGGACACTGACCGATTACTTACTCGCCGTCCCGAAAATCGGAGCAGTCATCTCGCCTTACTTGCCTATGTTCGGATATTACATTTTGCTAACGATGTGACTTGTGAAATGATGATGGTGAATAGGAACGAAATTCGTCTTTCTTTGCACCTGTCGCTATGCATCGCATGTGTACCAGTAGCGGCGTGCGCCGACACGTGATAGGGTCTCCGCTGATGCAGTAGCTGCGAATAAACGAATAGAGATAATAAGTTAGCCGTCTGCGAGCGCGCAGTTTGCTCAGCAGCGATGGAAAAATGAGGATCGACAAAGCAGCCGTAGTGTCTCTGATCCCTGAGGTAGCGGGTTGTTTGGCGCTTGGGCGCGTTGGACGAGGAAAGGGCGCGATAATCGTGTGTAGATGAGTGAGCGGGAAAATGTGCGCGAAACGGGCCGTCCGTGCAAACGACGTCGTCTGCGCGAGACGAAGAAGAATCTGCTTAGCGGACCATCGTGGCCGCTCCTCTGGCCGATAATGCGAATTCAGTGGCAGCGATCTGCTCGATTTCGCATCCGTCTTTGTCGGCCGCCGCCTGAGTCCATTACACCCGAATTATGACCACTTCGATCGCTGCGTCCACCGCCGCGCTTCGCTGGTCGCCTCTCCTTCCCTTCTCTTTCTTTCCTCTCACCTATTCCATCACACGGCCGCGGGTCATTTCCGATTCCCAATCGCGCTTCCCTCTCCCGTCATCCGTCGCAGCGGCTCTACTAGCTCGACAATGGAATGGACTATGCCCGAATCGTCGCCTCCGCCGCTCAACTGGACGAACACTTCGCACTGCTACGAAGACATCTCGAAAATGTCAAGTGTCCGCTTCGTGCTGGTCACCTGCTTTGGCAGTCTGATCTCCCTGGTGGGCTGCTGCAACAACGTGCTGTTGCTCTACCTCTTCACGCGACGAATGAACTATAAGACGAATCACTTGTTCTACTTGGTTTTCTTGGCCTTCTTCGACATATGCGTTGAGATTTGCTACGTGTTGGTCTTCTCGGTGAGCATAGTCTACGACTTCTTCCATAGCTACGCCATTTATATCGCGTGGCACACCTACGTGCGCTCTGTTGCGACCATAGCGCAAATTTCCATCACCGCCGCCACTTATATGATCGTCGTCGCGTCCGTCGAGCGCTACTTCACCACCGCTCATTGGACGATGAAGAATTTCACGATTAAAAAACGCTGCACTTCTGTTCTCACCGTCGTATCGTTCTCCATCATATCAAAGGTTGGTCGGTTCAAACATTTGCATTCGCGTTCTCTTTTGCTCTTGCTAGTCGTACAGGGCTTTTTCTCAAAAGCAGCCATCTCCCAAATGGTTCTTTCCTTTTACCGCCACAGTGTCGAGCCCACTGACGNTCTCTTTTGCTCTTGCTAGTCGTACAGGGCTTTTTCTGAAAAGCAGCCATCTCCCAAATGGTTCTTTCCTTTTACCGCCACAGTGTCGAGCCCACTGACGCCCTATTGTGGATATTGGTGGCTAAGAAGCCGAGCAAAAGCTATGCTTACTTATGCTATGCCATATATCTGCCCGTAAAAAGGGAATGACGAGCGAAATAAAGAGTAGTCAACTGTGTTTGGGGATCATTTGTCACAAGGAAACAGTCATGTGAGGGAGGATTTAATGGATATACCCGGGATTCCAGTTTTATTACTGCAAAAATATTAAGTGTGAAATGGTAGTTGTGCGAAAGAATTTTAGAGTAGGATCCGGGCGAGTGCAGCAGCTATTTCTTGGTTCCCACCTTCTCAACGGTGGGCGCTAAACAAGCCCGCCGCACAGGTGCAGGAAACGGATAAGCACAGTTTTTTGACTGCGCGCCGAAGTGCCGCTCTCAGCCGGGTGTTAGTGTACAGCATTGGCAAACATAAAAAAGTTAGCGCCCCCACTCTCAAATTTCTAGCAGATCGATAGTTGCCCAATCCAACTACTCCTTCGAAGTACGCCGACGGAGACGCCTGATGACGTGCGCGCGCTTGAAAGCCATTAGCAAAATGAAGTGAAGAACACGTGTTGTAAACATAGAGCTGTCTATTTCAGGGAACGGTTTACTGGGAATTGGCTGTGAGACACTATCCGGAATGCGATGGCTTTCAATCGGTACATCTGGAACAATCGCCGCTCACTCGCAATCGCGCCTATGCGAACCTATGGATGTTTTGGTTCAGGAACATTTTCCACGTGTTCGTGCCGTTCTTCTTGCTCTTGCTGCTGAACGGGGCGATCATTCACCGGATGCGGCACGCTCCGGACATGCAGGGGGCGTTGATGTCAGTGGCGTTTGGCAAGCGGAGGGCGAAGCAGCGCAAATCGACTCGGCGCGCGGCTACCAGAATGCTCGGTGCCATCGTTGCCACTTATCTGGTGACGAACGTGGTCAATCTGATTATCACCGCCTGGGAACATGTCAATATCGATTCGCTTCGTACGCTGCACCACGGTCGGCTTTACACCTATGCCGCCGACTTGTCCAGCATTCTCACCATCACCTGCGGCGCCATCCGCCTCCCCATCTACTACGCATGCAACAAGGACATGCGCAACGAGATCAAGAAGCTGCTCGCCACCCTGCTCGACTGCCACGGGCCGACGGACGAGCGCGAGCCAGACATCGAAAAAGACACTACTGACAAAGACACTACCGACAAAGACACTGTACCACTGACCGGCAAGATGCCGCCACCCTCAATCACAAATAACAACGCATTGCGCGTCAACGAGCAGAATAACAACAACAACAGCAACAATACGAATGAGCGGTTGTTGCCCGCGATGCGACGACCCGAACGGGAAGTGCTTCTATAGACGAGGCTCGGTAGTGCGATGCGGCTTGTGGCTCGTATACATGTCGTGGACGATTAGCGGCGGGCGATGACATGCATCGAGGCGGGATTCGCGCTCATAAATTTTGATCGCCCGGGGACGGTCGTCCGTCGTCGTCGAAGCCAAATCATATGCTCGACGTGTCGGTTGCGCGGCACTCACGAAAAGCCTTCGGTGGCACGACATAGAGGGAGAGAGAGAGACAGACACGCGTGTCGGCGTCCGCGTCCGCCGTCCGCCGCCCAATCGGGCTTTCTCTCTGAATTCCGTTGCCGATCGAAGCGAACCGGATCGCCCTCTAATCCCCGGCCGTTAATCGCTCGTCCGAAGGCGAACGCTGTTTAACACCCTCCCCCCTCTCCCCCCGCCAGATTGTCTTGATGGCCGCCGTTCTTCAGCCTTCCTCCTTTCACCACAAACAGACACCAACGCCAGTCGTCGGGCTATAGCCGCCATGACCGAGCTGCCTTCGACCGGCGAGCCGCTGTCGTCGTCGCCCGGGCTCGGTCAGGGCGGCGCGAGCTGCTACCACGGCGACGGGCCGCTACTACGCGAGCGCTTCTACCTGGTCGTAGTGGCGGGGAACGCGCTGGCCTTGGTCGGAATCGTCTTCAACGTGCTACTATTCATCATCTTCCTGTCGCGCTACCGATTCCGACACTCGCCGATGTTCTTCCTCGGCTGCGTGGCCGTTTGCGACACGCTACTCGACGTCGCCTACATCACGGTGCTTACGGTGCCCATTCTGGCGCAGTACCTGAGTCTACTCGGCCTGTACTTCGTGTGGATCGCTTATGTGCGCCTCTTCTTCACCATCGGCCAGATATTCAAGGTCGCGTCCGTCTTCTCGCTGATCGTCGCGTCCTTCGAGCGCTTTTGGATGACGAAGCACTGGACGTTTACGGGCTTCGACCCGCGATTACGAGCCTTTGCTTTGGTGGTAATCGCTGCCGGTGCTGTGCTTGTCAAAGTGCCCACTTACTTCGATATTATTGTGGCGGCTAGCCCGCACTGCACGGGCTTCGCGAAGTACCGCGTCGGCACGATGACACGCAGTCAGGTGGTGTACTGGCTGCAGAATGTCATCTGCATCTTTACGCCCTTCTTCTGCCTAGTATTTCTCAACGGAGGGATAGTGGCGATGCTGCGGCGGCAAAATGTCCAGCAACTGCGCTCGCTGATTATGGAGCTGGCTGTGGGACACGACCGGATGGAGCGACAGAAGGCCGAGTTGCGTGCGGCGACGCGCACCCTTGTGGTCATCATCACGGCGTATCTGTTCAGCAATCTACTCAATATCTTCCTTACGCTATTCGAATACTTTGACGCGGAGACGCTTAAGCGCGAGTACCGCGAGTTCTACCGACTCGGCTCGGACACGGCGAGTCTGCTGACGGTGCTCGGAAACGCCATTCGTCTTCCCATCTATGTGTTCTCCGACCCAGAAATCAGATCCGAGTTCGTCGGCTTGTGCTGCAGCTTCCGACACGGCAAAAACCCTTTCGTGCCATACGCATTCACGAGCCATCCATCGCCGCTCTTCTATCCGACGACGACCGGCGCCGACGCGTCGCCCGCCGAGCCGCTGATGGAAGAGGCGAAGAAGAAGAAATTCGACCGCAATGGCAACGGAGTGCCCCCTCTGGCCATGAGTCCGCGCGAGCATCGCATCCACAGCTGTCCCGTGCCAAAACTCCAACTGCCCACATCCGGTCGCAACGGAAAGAACTCTCTGACGACGCATCGCTTCTCTCATCGTTTCAGCCATTTCCTCGCCGTACCCCCTACGCCCCAGAGTGTCCTCTACGACCAATGTCCATCGCCATGGGCGAGTCTGCTGCTCCACTTTGACGTGACGCCGGCTTCGGCGATCGATTCGCCACCCGTGGCCATGTCTCCCGCCGCGGACGACGTCCCGACGCCCACCTCACCGCCCGTCCTGTTTCGAGCAGCCTGATCATCAAATGCGCAAACTACCATTCGCGTCACGTCGATTGTCATTATTTATAGTCAACATTTTTCGATCCGTAATCGAGAGCCGAAGGGAACATCGTATAGCGAGTATCGACAATTAGTATCGAAAATTTAATTGAGCACGTTCGCTGCGGCTTTCACACCACTAACCTTTATCGCTACAGGACCAAGACTTCATTTTCTCGTTACTGATCGAAAAGTGTTGGCTATTTTCATGCGAGCATTTGCTGTGATACTATACCAACCCAATTGTTGTTTCTGTAAATTGCGCATCATGACCGAATTTTACTTGTAGTGTGTTATTTAGTTGCATTCCTTAGCGAGAGTGTAGTGCGCCGAATAGAGCGGCGCGCACTGAGATATATTACGCAAATTATTGTCATAGATATTTGTGTGTGTGGAGCCAGAGTGAGATTGAATACTTCTTACGAGATCAATAATAAAGCAACCTTTGTGAAATAAGTCGTCGCGAAGCTGTCGCTGTCCATTGTCACTAGCGACGCAAACATGAGAAAGCTAAAGAAACTTTATGCTAGTTAACAAGTGGGCGCGATCTATGAGCATTGGTTGCTATTCGCGCCCTCATGAGTTTCTTTATTCCAAGTTGCTATGGCGGGAGGGATAGAGGGAGGGTGGGGGACGATGACGACTTGCTGCCGCGACATGCGATTTGTTTTCCTCCAATAAAAAGCGCCGAGCTCGGCAATAGAGGTACCGGTAGTTGCCGCCCGCCGAGTCGAGAGTCAGCCGCAGCCAACGTTCAACAGCTAAACAGCGGGCGGTAGCAATAACTACGTCGACCACTGCTGCCACGACGGCCGTTCTTTGACCGGTTGATTAATCGCCGTCAATGAATGATCACATGGTTTAGCGATTACCATCAAACAATGTCAACAAATCGGGTTCATTCAAGCACAAATGTCACCAAAATTAGATAGGAATCTTCGAGCGAACGGCCTTGACCAGCATACTCGCCATTTGCGTGAAATCACTGACTGGCGCGTTTTTGTGGCGGTCGACAAACTGGCCGACAGCTTCGGCGGCAATTTTGAACATGAGCGGATTTCTTTCGCGAACAACAGTCTCGTTCATAATGGCCGCCGCGTAGAGCACCAACAACTTGGAATAGTTTTCGTAGTTCTGCTCTTCTTGGAATTTCATCTCTTCGGGGGCTGATCGCGCCAGTTTCTGAAATTATGCATGCGTGGGTGAGGCGATGAGAGGCAGATACATTTTGACCAATCATAAAACTTGTGTTTTGAACAAACAGGCATACAATTGCTTATATCGAAAATCGGCTTTACAGGAGAACTTTGATTACCCTTCGAACTTCGATCACTTCTATCACTTTGATCATCCTTTCATCGCTCAATGTAGGGGGACACTGGGGAATGACCCGTACATTGATATTAGCTCCGTCCGACGAGACAGCTTAGCAATATGTTAATGATGATACGAATTAATCTGATCTGCAGTCTGCCTGTCATGCCCGATTAAAAATAACGTACGGAATATTCCCCAGGGCAAAAAGTAGGTGGAGCTCCCGTTAAATAAACCATACGCGTACCAAGTCGTGTTCGCGAAGCAAAATCTGCCGAACGATTGATGAATTCTCTTGAGACCAAAGAGTCATGCGAAGGAAAGTGGCAGAAGCGAGGTTGATGTTCAAGTAGCAGGGAATAAGAAGAGTCTTCGAGTATAGTAAATCTCCATAGGACCATTCCTCGAACCTTCTTACCAAGTCTTCATAGCTGAAAAGTACGTTGTAAATCGACGCCTAAGCATAAGCATAAGCCTAAATACGTACAATGGAAGGAGAGCGTCCAGTCCGGCGATCGGAACTTCCAACGGAAATTGCAATCTTCCTTGTTGCGCTTGAACGATGATGTAGTCGTCCAGGAACACTGCCAGGCACTGATGAATGGTTTCTTCCAGGAAAACGTCTGGACCTGCAAGCGAATGAGTACGTACACGTCGAGTTACCTTTATAATCATTCGCGTCGAAATGATTCGTGTGAGTATCGTACTTATAAGTCAGGACGCTTTCACCGTTTTGTATCGTTATTTGTCAGTCATGAATTCCCCAGTGTTGTACTTTCGTTTAAACTGATTACA
>NIUQ01004043.1:0-15067 GCA_002796945.1 Plectus sambesii
GTTGTGCAACGGGTCGATCTTCTGGTTGCGCTTGAACGTCGACAGCTTCGTTTGATCGCCGAAGCGGAAGAAGGCGGGCGCAAACTCGACCAGCCACTTTGCGTCGATGGCCGTCACCTAAAAGATTACTTGGTGTATATGGCTTGAATATATATTATGCAATACTATATTTGGTATCTTAGATTCCTCGCTAGAAGCAATGATTTCGCAACGTGCCAAACTAATAATAAGATAATCCAGCGGGTGGATTATACGACAATCAATACATGCGCGCTAGTTAGCTTTCATAAGAGTAAACAAATGTGCGCTGATCAGCTTCAACTAAAGTACACAATGCACTTATTATATAACGACGCGGGTCCTCGCGTGTCAGAAACTCGCCGACCCAACCCTTCAAAAACGTCACCGACTTTTCTCGATAATAAAGCCAAGATGAAGCTATTGTCAACATTCTTCCCTTGCGTGATCAAAAGCAAAAATAATACCGTATAATCTCAAAATGGGTATTTTTCAAGAAATGACTACAAATGTGTTATTGTTTCTGATCTTCATTGCAAAATCGCGACTTTTAAACACTAATTCCGACCTGAGCTTATTTTCAAGAAAATACAGTAAGCAATTAACGGGGGGCATAAAAGCGTTACAATCTACCATACCTCTCTCATGTACTCCTTGGTGGTCATGATCAATTCGTGATACACGACAAACTCCGGCTGATGTTGAAACAGAGCGCTTGAGGGGTGAATATAGACGTTCTGACCGTCGACCAGCGTGCGATAGCCTTCCTGGGGGTCTTTCTTGGCGGCGTTACGGAAGAATCCGGAACAAATGGCCTTCTGAACTCGCTGCACATCGCGTCCAGCACTGATCATATCCAGCTTGTGTCTGTCCATGATGCCCAACAGCTGCTTGCGGATATCCTGAAAAATGTATGTCAGCAGGCTCTCAAATCTACGCCCCTTTTCTATCGTAATTCGTCATCTTTATCTTCGAATTGATAGCAAAGATGTCGAAATCGGATGTGAAAGTGACGTAATAGGATGCAAGACTTTTGCTCGATCGTTTAAAATAACCTGGCGAGGAATAACCACAAAAAATTCTGTATTAATTATTCTACATTTAATGCAAACTAGTCCAAATTTATTTTATCAGCGCAACTCTTAAGCATTCAAAAAACCATTAAAGGCTTACCTGGCCTCGTTTGAGCGTCCGAATCTGCACAAAGTTCTCGAAACACCAGGGATGCGAGAATTTGTGATGTTTCCATGAGTTGTACACAGCCAGCAGCGTGAGATGGTCGCCTTCCGGCTGGTGGAACTTGGACTTTTTCTGATCGGCCAATTCTTGCTTCTCCTGAAAAATTTGACAATCAATTTATGAATAAACGCACTACCAAACTTTCTCGAAAAAAAAGCTCCCCTAGAGCCTATTTTCAAGAATTAAAAAACACAGTCTCTATAGTCTATGTTTCAGCTATTGCAATTCCATGCATTGAGTATTTCGTCTATTTTTGATAAAATTTGCTCTATCTTATTAATTCATAACGCTTTACCTTATATACATTAATTTGACAAGTATAAATGCGAAAAAACGAACCTTCGGTCGGTAGAAGACATTTTGAACAGACAGCAGCGACACGATTGTCAGTACTTCTTCAGAGCAGCCCAAATTGACCGACATGATCAACAATTTGGCCAAGTTGGGTTCGAGAGGGAATTCGGCCATCTAAAAAAGTGAATATGTCGTAACATTTTCGAGAAAAATGACTATTACGAGCTATATCAATCTCGTTTATACCGGTACTTGGAGGATCGGTCAAAATGAAAGGTATAAGCGAAATCGATAAAACGAATTCTACTGTTTATCAATATCATACCCTTCGTCCGAGGCGCGTGAGAAGGCCCTCGTCATCCAGTGCACTAAGCGAGTGCAGCTGTTCCAGCGCCATCAGCATCGCTTCGATCGGCGGGGCGTCCATGAAATCGAAGTCGATCAAGTTGTTGATCCCCATAGCCTTCAACTGCAACAGCGTCGACGCCAAGTTCGTTCGTTGAATCTCAGGCACCGGCGTCGGCAACATTTCATCTCTGCAAAATTACAGTATACTAAGTGAATGGGATAGAATATAATCCGCACCAGTGAAGCACGCACAATTGAGTCCATATTCCGAATTTAGCTTTCGTCAAGTGTTTTACAGTCGTATTTCGTCAGAAAATGCACGAATTAGAACTTGTATATTCTTGGTAAATAATGTGAATACGCTGCTTTAAAATCCGAAAATTTTGTTCCATTATTACGCAAAAACGTTTTCAACCTTTGAATGCTCTGACGTACCGATAAGCTCGCTCCGTATAGAGTCGATAGCACTTTCCAGGGCCGGTACGTCCGGCGCGACCGGCTCGCTGTTTGGCCTGCGCTTGGGAGATCGGCGTGACGACAAGCGAGTCCATGCCGGTTTTCGGATTGTAAATCTTTTGCTTCACGAAGCCGGGATCGACGACGTAGTAGATACCGTCGATAGTGAGCGATGTCTCGGCGATGTTCGTTGCAATGATAACCTAAAGATCAGGGTTGAGCGGAGCGTTGAAAGCCGTGTATCAATTTTTCCAGATTTTATCTCACTGTTCCATGGCACGCGTTTCCCAGACACTTGTCCGCGCTCTCAGTTAAGGCAGGTTTATTTGAAACCGCTCGCTATGCCGGTCAAATAGGGTAATTCTAAAGCGCGTAGTTTAGTCTTAAGGAATACCCTTCAGCATAGCATTTCGTAAGACTTTGATCAAAAAAGGGTTATAAAACCAGCTCAATATCTAACCCTGAGCCTTCATCGAAAAGAATTTTTAAGAAGCCCACCACTCGAGGATACACTGCTTTCCACGATCCGACTAGTACATATATGATTACTGATCTGCTGTCAAATGAAAAACATACCTTGCGACTGCCAGGCGGAGCTGGATCGAAGATTCGTGTCTGCATTTCGCTCGGAAGCGCGCCGTACACCGGCAGAATGATCAGCTCAGGGACATCGGGACCCAATGACTTCATTCGCTCGAATAACACTTCACACGAGGTGTCGATTTCTTCCTGAAAGCGAGCAGTGAATGAATGATTAGATAGTGTGACAGAAGCAAAGCACGTCATTGACAAAAAAATGATCATTGAGTTTTCTTGAGAATACGCCTGAAATTCCTTGCAATTCAAGTAGAGAACATTTTCCGAAAATACACTCAAAATGGCCATGCTTGGTGTCATGAACGCTTACATATACAGTCGACTCTCGATATAACGCCACCTGGGGCCGGTCCCTATGGGTGGCGTTATATCGAGAGTCGACTGTAATCGCATTTAAAATTTGCCACGACGCTATTATCTTGTCTACATAAGACGCAATAAGTACTCCGACAAACTATACGCAAAAAACACCATACCTGTCCAGTGAGGAAGACGAGAATGTCGCCAGGTGGTTCAGTGAGATGAATCTGCATGACAGTAATAAGCGAAGCATCCAAATAATCCGTCTCAGGCTCGCGTGTGTAGAGAATTTCGACGGGGAAAGTGCGGCCGGGAATAGTGAAAATAGGCGCTTCGTAGAAGTACTGCGAGAACTTGACGGCGTCCAAGGTGGCGCTGGTGACGATGAGCTTGAGCTCGGGGCGCTTGGTGACGGCGGACTTGAGGAGGCCGAAGAGGACGTCGGTGTTGATGGTGCGCTCGTGAGCCTCGTCGAGCATGATCAGGGAGTAGGCGGAGAGGTCGGGGTCGATGAGGCACTCGCGAAGTAACATGCCGTCCGTCATGTACTTGATGATCGTCTCGGGACTCGTACAGTCTTCGAAGCGGATGGTATAGCCGACGTCCTGCCCCAGTCGGCAACCGTACTCTTCGCTCACTCGCTTCGCCACCGACATTGCGGCCACTCGACGGGGCTGCGTGCAGCCGATGCGCCCGCGTGCCGAGTACCCCGCCTCCACCATGTACTGCGTCATCTGCGTCGTCTTGCCCGAGCCCGTCTCGCCGATCTGCAAGTTGTCATTTTCAAATCGTCTGCTAAGGCCTTCGCTATAATTTCCCCCTACAGATTCTGCCGTTACGGCTATACTCGAAATTACTTTCGAAAAACTTGATCATAGACGCGTCCCACGAGAGGGACGTTATAATAGTGAAATACAGTAGGAATCAATTATATTTCTGATTATAGCCTATCCCAGAGCGTATCTTCCCATACAAGGAAGTTCGCTTACACTAATAATTTTAGCCGGTCCCCTAGTACCAGGATAAACAAATTTCACTATACATCCAGCGCTTGATAACCAAAAAACATACCACAATGAGGATCTTGTTCGTTTCGACGGCCTTGAGCAGTTCTTTCTTGAGCGCAAAGATGGGCAGCGACTCGCGCTGGTCCTTGATGGACATGTTGGTGCGCTTGCCGTAGGTGGCCTTTCCGCCGGCGGTCACGTGACGTTTCCAGTCGGGCATGTCTTGATTCCTGCGGTCGGGGCCGACGACGGAGGGGTTGTATTTATCCTGGGATTGAGCCATGGGGTCCTGACTCCACTGGGAGCCGCCGCTAGTGGTTTGCTGGCTTTCCTTCTCTCGCTGATTCTGGATCTTCATATCGCGTCGCTCCTTTGAGAGCGCGCCTTGCATCATGGCTGCCTGGGCGAGGCTGCCGTCGGGATTCTTGACCACCTTCACCGGCTCCAACTCTTGGTGCTGACGGCCGTAACCCCGCAAGAACAGCGGTTCCTCTTCCACCAACTCAATTTCGATGTCTTCGCCGTCGCTCTCGTCGTCGTCGTTCTTCAACACACCCGTGTCGTCGTCGAAATCGGGCATTTCCACCGTCGACATTCCACCACCCGCCATCAACTGCTTCAGCTCCCATCGCTCCGGCGTGGACAAACGTTTATGACGTTTTGCACTGAAATGTTTTGTTCAAGTTTGTGTTACAGAAGCTCATCGAGTAAAATGCCATTTAGTATAAATTTTCATTTCATTCAATACCAAGCGCGCCAATACAAAAAACGTTACAAATTATTGTTATGATGAAAGACTGTTTGGCAGTGACTATTTTGAAAGAAATTCAAACTGCGGCATCCGCAAGGTGTGACGATTTTGATTAATCTTTTACCGCCTAGCTCACCAATCAATAGGTCATCGCCGGATATGACGTAAGCGTACTTAACATCCCATCAAAATGATTAACAATTAAGCGCTACTTACCTTCCAGAAGCTGACCCGTCGAAAGCGCTGCCGATTTTCGGCGCCGGCCGGTCAGGATTTCTGGCGGCATCCCGATCTGCTTCCATGATAGCATCCGCGTCAGGCGACGGCTCTCGCGGATTCAAATCCTCGCCAGTTGTTTGATCGACCTCCTTCATCGTCAAACTCACTCGATTGTTCAAGTATTTCAGGACCTGAAACATATTGTTTGAAGATGAGAAAGAACAAGATGAGAGAGACAATTTTCACTTTGATAAAGATACTTTTCAAATTAAATAAGACACTTTTCAAGGCAAAAACACATTTGAAAAAATTTCTTATTGATTTAAAAAGCTTTCTCTTTTAATTAAAATGTATCTCAATTAAAGTGAAAATAGTATTTTTTAAATAGCTACCTTGACTTTAACCTTCTGTCCGCGATTGACCACGTCGGCAGGCGACTGGACGCGTTCATTCTTAAGCTGCGAGATGTGCACAAGTCCGTCCATTTTCTTGCGGATGCCTTCGAGATGGACGAACGCGCCAAACGGTTGAATGCTCGACACGCGTCCATCGTAGATCTCTCCAACTACCGGCTCTTCGGGGATTTCACGTCGGCGCTCGGGTGGCGGCCTTTCTCGTTCCCTCTCTCTCGAGCGACGTCTGACGGGACTCCTGGAGCGCGAGCTTCGTCGATCCCTGCCGCCTCTTCTGTCGCGATCGTCTCGGCTGTCGCGATTGCTGCGATCTCTCGATCGAGACCTCTGACGCCGGTCCTTGTCTCTGTCTCTGTCTCGATCGCGTGATCTCGACCTTCTCTTCCGGTCCCGGCTACCCGAACGTGAGCGCCTGCGCCGTCGCGACTTGTCCTCTTTCTCTGGCTCAGGTGATCTCGCTTCTTTCTTCACCTCTTTATTCAGCACTTCGTCTTTGACTTTGGGTAGAAGACCTTCGAGCTCCTCCATCATGGCGCGCACTCCGGTGCGGTCGTCGGGCATGGCCAGCGCCGGCAGCTTCTCCCTCAGCTCTTCCTTGGCGTCGGAAATGACGCACGGCTTGGCGTCTCCGTCCCCCTTGATGGCGGCCGCCCTCTTCGGCTGCATGTGCTGTATTAGACGCAACAAGTTCGCAATGAACGAGTCGTCAAACTGCTCCGCCAATCCCTGCGCTTCCAGCGACTTCTTGAATGTGTTGAACGTTCCGTTCTTGTTCGCCAAATCGATGATGAACTCGGCCACATCCTTGTCGTTCAGGCCCAAATGGTTCTCCAACTCCGTACAGATCTTGGACACCAAAGAAAGGTGTTCCAATTCGTCCATCATCTTGCTAGCGTCGCGTTTCTTCAGTTTTCTCCATTCATTAAAATATAGCGACCGTTCGCAGCTCGGTCGTTCTCACTTTCGTCGCTCGTATCTTCGATTAATAAACGGACTGTAATCAGATCACGCTTAAAAAAATTAGACACAGCGACTAAAATAATGTGATCGGCGACGTTGACACCGACGTTTATGAAACGAAACGATATCGTGACACTACTCCACCTTCGCGATACGAAAGAGGTTTTAAAAATATTTCTTTATGAACACTTGCACCTTTGTATACTCCTAGCCAAGTCTAGGCCTATAAATGATCTTAAGCTATGGATTAAATTTACAATTAGTACAAAAGCAAGAGTAATTATCATTGTAACATGCTATGTAACTCATATTTGTAGAATATCGTACCATTCAAGAAAATACATTTGAGAGGAAATTCTCCCTGATCAACAGTCGATATCAGTATGCTGGACACAGGAGAATATGCGTCGTGTTGCTTGAGATCGTGCGCGAATTCTGGAAGATTCGACAATCCAATAAAATTTCCGCCTTTTCAATCGGATATAAGCAAATTTCATAATCAAAAGAGTCGTAGTTTCAGCGTTCTTCGTTGTTCTATGCGCATCTCGCCTCTGCTGCGAGATTTTTTCGGTAGAAGAGGCGATCAAGTGTGGCGAGAGAGCTCCAAGTGGCGACTTCCAAAGGGCGCTCCGAAATTTAAAGCCTTCGATTGGTTCCCAGTGATAGCGGTGTTTGGCGGCGGAGCGGTATTCGTTATTCTCACAACACAGGCGCGGCAGTATCCCGACTCCCACTGGGCACGATGGCTGAAAAAGCTGGAGATGCTTCCAAGCAGGATGGTGGGCAATCGCCCCGAGGACTAACTGACGATGAGGTTATCTTCTGTTAAAAACTGAAACTTGAAATAGTCCAATTTTATGGTCACAATCTTTGCGATTTTAAACATGGTCTTTGTATATTTTAATTTATTTCAAATGTATGTTAATCAAAACTCTACTAGGACGACGAGCGTAGTTGTAGACTTGAAAGTTTGTAAGCCAAATAAGAAAGAATGAACAAGAAATTATAGATTAAATTGCATGAAAAGCTCTGCGCAAATCCTGAAATAAACCAAGTACGTCTGTGCGTTGCAATATTACTATGAAATGTTTTTTTATAGGTGAAACAGGTACTACAGAAACCGGACGAAGCGACGAAGGATTTCATCATGCAGCAGACCATGCTCCGGGTGAAGGACCCGCGCAAGTCGCTCGAGTTCTACTCCAAGGTGCTCGGCATGACGTACGTCTTTATCATCTTCATCATTCTCAGTTTTCGATTGTGGTAGAAAGTAATCGCACCAGTGCCCACTTTCTCAATGATACCTTGTTCCTGTTGCTTTAGTGGGGTTTAGACGGGGATAAATTTCATGCATATTTCATATTTGTGCATCTTGAAGCATCCCATTGCAATTTTTTGCTCTCCAGATTGAATGACTGCGCATACAAATGCTGTTATCTATGTCAGATTGCTGAAAAAAATCGACATGCCGTCAGGCAAGTTCACTCTCTACTTCATGGGCTATGAGAACGAGGCCGATATTCCTAAGGACGAAAACGAGCGGACTGCCTGGGCTCTCAGTCGACCAGCGACCATTGAACTGACGCAGTACGCACATCATGCGATAATTCTATTCTATAACTTTGTATTTTAGCAATTGGGGAACGGAAAATGACCCCGAGCAGTCGTACCACAACGGCAACAAGGATCCGCGCGGATTCGGTGGGTATTTATTCTCGTAACTTTTCAATCTGCCAAGACAAGTGTTCATTGAAAAAGTCCATCGCTCAGCGGCCTACCATTTGATTTCGTGTAAAAGTCAAGAATTGCTAATGGTTTTAGGCGAAAAACGGCGCTTTAAGTAACTGAATTTGACCAGCTGCGTTATGTGACTCTCAGTCTTACCGATCTAAGCTTTTGAACACTTTTTTAATTATTTCGTTCGCAAACCTATTTTTCATCTCAAGGCATCTTTAGGTCACATTGGAATCGCTGTCAAGGATGTTTATGCCTCCTGTGAGCGCTTTGAAAAGCTGGGCGTAAAATTCGTCAAAACGCCGGACGGTGGGTCGATGAAAGGACTGGCATTCATCGAGGACCCGGACGGCTATTGGATCGAGATCTTCAATCCCAACCACACCAGCAAGCTAGTTGCCAAGTGAAAGAAAGTGCATTTTTGCAGAAGTCTCGTGATTATATTATTTTGTTCAGAAATTGACGATATATATTGTGCTTAATTAAATGCTTCGGTCTTGATTTGAATGAATAGTAAAATGCGTTAGTGTCTTATTCGAGCGAATGTCGCAAGTGTGATCGAGCGGTTGACATTGACCGCAGTCAAAGATGATTTTCATAATAATGATTGAAACCCTTGCAAAAATGCGTGTGCTAAGCTCTCTTCCCACTTGTTTAGTCGAGAACGATGGCAGAGATAAAATCTACTGCGGTCGTGGCTTATTCAAACTCGAGCAGGACCCCGTTGCAAGCGCTCGAGTTGGCGACGAATACAAACATCAATGTGCCTCCTCCGAGCGCCTGGCTCAGGGGCTCCTTCAGTCCCCGCATGACGTTCTCCAAACGCTCCAAAACCGACCCGTTTGACAGGTTTGATATTCTCCCTTATTGCGCTGTTAACGAAGAATTGCGGTCACTTCAAACTGAAAAAAATGTACTGCGTACTATCTTCGTGTTATAAGCTGCTTAACGGCAAGTTAATAACAATATAAGCAGATATGATTCGCATTAAGCTTATCATATGTTGCTGAAGAAATTATACGGTAGATTCTTTTAATCTAAAAGTTACTGTAGCTGTCCTCTAAACATATTCCCCTTATTCGGTTGATTATTTCAGTATCGTTACGAGCAACAAATACGTCGATTGCGTCGGCGCAGTGGACGTTATCACGGAGGCGGAGAGTGTCAAGGAGTTGTTGAAACTGCCTTACAACAACGATCAACCGCTGAGCATGATGGTGCACCGCGTCGGCCGAACTCTCCTACTGGACAAGTTCGACATGTACCGCAATTTGTCCAAGTCCAACATGGTAACCACCCCGTTCGTTCGACGCCTTAACCTCCCAGTCGTTTGCAGAAATGCTGGGACTGGATCAAAGAGTTCATGGCGGACGCAGAACAACACGGCGATAACTACGAAGTCACTACCTCCAAAAATAGTCCGGCGATTCTTTACAGAGAGATGGTCGAGGAACATATGCTGTCGAACTTTTTGATCCATAGGTACGCGGAAATTACATTTTTTAGCTTTTCATCACTAAATTTTGCGTTTCATAACTAAATTTCTCATTTCATTACCATATTTCAGCACGGAAGGGTTAGATGACGTCGATGACGATTCACTGCCGGAAATTTTGGATAACGACGGCGGACAGCTTGTTCCTATCAATGGAGAAGTTTGCGTTCCAGACCCGTTGGATGGCGATATTGAATCGTCCGTCGTACGCTTTTCATCTCATCGTTTACCGTACTTTATCACTATCATATCTTCTTTTAGTCCTCCTCGCCGAGCAAGGGATACGCTAATCTGTGGACTTTCGAAGATATACAAATGCTTATCGGCGTCGATATGCCCATCTTCGGTTGTGGCAAGCATCCTTGCGTTAGTCTCAAACTTCAGTGCGTCATACTTTTCTTCTTACATGTATCATTTATTTTTTATGAAATGCTTGCAGTGATATGAAGCGACCAATCAGCGTGTTGACCGGGCTCGACTATTGGCTGGACCAGCTAATGTGCAACGTGCCCGAAGTTCTCATGTGTTATCACATAAATGGAATCGTGCAGGTATCTTGCGCCAACTACCGACCCCCATCATTGTCAATTTAATGCTTCTTTCTGCAGAAATATGAAATTATCAAGACCGAAGACTTGCCGAACATTCCTGAGAATCTCTTCAGCCCCGATCTAGTCAAAGATGTCGCTCAGAATATTCTCAGCTTTCTCAAAGGAAGAGCCACCAAAGAAGGACATACGTACTGGCTGTTCAGAGGTTGCTTTATATTTAATTCAAATTCGGTTGTAGCACTTTTTATGCTTTTGACTCGAGTCTCTTTGTCATGTATTGAACCATCGTGCATTTTTGACGCGGAATCGCTTGCGTCTCACACATTTAGAATGCCTTAAAGTGTAGCTCAGTCGTCCTATAGCAAACGAAATCGGAGCAAAAAACCGTCTCTAATATGGCATTTTTATACAGAAGAAGGCAGCGACGTAGTGAAGCTGTACGATCTGACGTCGCTGTGCGCTGAGTATATGAATGACAAGGACGCTAATCCGTTCACTCTCCCCGTCGCGATCCTGATGTACCGAGTGGCGAGGAACTTGATGCGACGCACTTCGCAGAAACGAACGAAACGCGTAGCCAACACCGTCTACCGTCTACTGAACAACTGCCTCGAGTTGCTCAACCGCGACAAGTATCCTCAAGTAGGACGCAGTTTTGCTCAATGTCGAAATAAAAATGATGGTTGAAGGTCGTCGGCTCGGTTCACTACTTGCTTGCGAATCTTTACTTATCCTACGGCTCGGAAGGCAATCCCGGAGTGCCGAAAGACGACTTGAGCGAAGACGGCACGGATGAATGGGCTTGTGACGAATCCTGGCAGAAGGCGACCGGCGGCGAGGCTTCTGCCACCGTTGCGGTAAGCTGTTCATTGTTTTTCAAAGGGGAACTGTGGCTACCTCTAGTTCAGAGGAATCTGCCATATATTTTTTTCCGTACAGTAAAGATGTGAAAATGTACAAAGATGAGAGATATTCATTCATGACATTTGATTACTTTCAGATGGACCTTCTGATGCGAACGCCGCCTCCTCACGAGCCCGGCGAGACGGAGAAAACCCTGCGTCGATTGCCCCTCCCCAACTGTACCAATATGGATGACTGCTGCAAAGAGGCGCTCGAGCATGTTTATCAGGTGCGTTCCAAATTGCGCCTTTAATTTGAAAGTCTGAAAAGATAGGAAATTTCTGAAATCGGGAGCTTTTCTGTCCAGCGTAACGTCACCCCTGCTTCAAACTGCCATAATATTCTCGCTAAATGGTCTCGTCATGCGTAGCTAACAACTTCGCACGTAGCATTCTGTAGAACGAATCATAACCGAGTTGTACGCTTTAGGGGCTGGAGTGCGCAGAAGTGTGGCTGAAGCCGACGGATGATGAGACGGAAGAGGAGGGTGACGCTCGAGTGGCGGATCCAGACACGCCCATACCGCTGAAGTACGAGTCGCTGACAAAGCTCGGCGAGGCGCCCCAAGTCCTCCTGCCCTTGGCTGTGCGTCGTCCGCTCGGCTCCGGCTGGCAGACCGACCTCACTTCCCTCCTTCTCATACGCGCCGCCACCGCCTACCGTCTCCTCGCCGACTGCTCTTCCAGCCTCGGTCATCTCGGACGAGCCGTTCGTCAAGCTCGCAACGGACTGGCCTGCGTCGGTACGGTTTTTCATTCAGTTTGAAAGTTTTGCGATATGGCGGTATTAGGGTGGGAAGCGATCGGTCAAAGTTTGTGGCTTCTTCAGTCGCTGATTAGTCGTAGCTTCCGATAAAGTTTGGCGCTTTTAGCGTATTCTCTTCTCATGAGTCAGGTGTTAGCAGATCCCTTCTGGAAGCTTTGACTTACTGAACCCACGTCATGAAAGGACGGTTGAACAGTCCAAAAAAGAGGGGAGCCAATGTATACAGCAACGCGCGCTCGAAGTGCTCGATTGATATTACAAAAGATCATTCTCATTCCCTGCACTGCAACAGAATGATAAGTGGCAATTTTCAGCGGCAGTTCTTACGATCGGCGACGAGTCGGCGGCGTCGAAACGAAACAGCGCCGTCGTGCGGGCGTTGGTGCCGGGTCTTTTGGCGAACTCGGGGGACGCACTGCTGCAGATGGCCCAGCTGCCCATTTCCGAGCATCCTCGGTTCCAAGCGGACATGGGCAGCGACGCCAAGGTCTCCTTCCGCGACCGCGTCATCATCGCCAAGGTTGAGCGACTGCTTGAAAATTCGGCTGCCTCGCCTTCGGTTGTCGACGGCAAAGGTGATTTTATTTGTATTTAAGGCGATTTTTTCCATATTATTCCTTTTATGCTCTTAGAAGTGTAGTGGGGACGAATAGAATTTCAGTAAAGTCCACGCATTCCAGTTTACTTTCGTAAGACTGACCATATCTATTGTCACCTCAAAATTTCCCATACCCATCCCCGTTACACTCTTATTGTTCCTCTTTTTCAGACTGCGCGTGGGCTTTTCCCACCGCCCTGCCGGAGCGTCCGTACAGTATTCTGCGTTTGGTGGAGCGGTGCTACGAGACGGCGCTGGCGCTCACCAAGCGCTCCAGCGGGCGGCAGGTCACTCAGTTTCAGCCGACGCAGAGCGTCGTGCTCGACGAACTGACCATCACGCGGCGCCTCGGCAATGTGAAGAATATGCTCGGATGCGCTCACATTGATATTATGAAGGAATGCGTCCTACGCGGTTCGTGGCTACTTTTTTTAGGTTTAACGAACGATCCCAATCCTAATATCGTTTAATCAGAGTGATTTGATCCACCCTCTAATTCCAATTCTGGAATAGGAACTGAAGGATTTGTTTGTTTGAGGACTTGTAAAGGTTCTCTTTGTTGTGTCACTACGCTACAAAATGACGTCACTTTTAGGTGAATTGCCGGACTACGCGTTGAAAATGCTGGAAATTAGCGAAGAAGATCAGAAAAGTCCGGCAGATGCGATCAATGCGATCGTCAGACGTGGCGTCGAACTGCTCACTGGCGGCTTGAAACTATTCCGGCAGGCGGGCGACACGTCCAACGAGGCGCTGCTTCACTCCAACTGCGGTCAGATTTGCCGGCTCCACAGCCACACAGTCGCTCAAGAGAATGCCGAAACTCAGTTCTCCGCGCGCGAACGGCAACTCATGTTGGAGGTTATGCTTAGTTTTATTTTTTATGTTTCGATTTTCACAACGAAAGTCTGGGTCATCTTTGTCCACTTCTGTATTCTGTACCATAATCCTTATTTCAAGCGAATGGATGTTGTAATAACATTGCTAGTTTAGGCCATCGATCATTACCAACGAGGACTGGACTGCGTGGACGCCAAGACGGTGGGCAAAACTTGGGAAGTAGTGGCATCGGAGCTGGCGTCCACCTTCTACACTTTCGCGATTCAACTGCAGGAGCGCCCGCCACTATCCTCGCATTCCACTGAAGATGTACGAGCCCTTTTGTTTTTTTAAAAATCATTCAATGCTTTAACGTCTTCTATTCAGGTAGAGAAAGACATTGTCGAATACATGCAGCGCGCCTTGCGGGCCTACGAAATGCTCGAGAGTCGTTTCCCCGACGCGAAACTCGCCGCTTTGGCTCTCGGTCGGTCCTTCGACATCCACTACCGACTCGCCTCCCTCTACCACCGCTCGCTTCGATCAAAGGTACGTTCATTTTAATTGGTACGTAAACGATACGCTAGACTTTCCTGATTGGGATGTAACACGCCATACGCACTTGCATAGGATACTGTAAATAATCAACGCATACGCGTGTGGCGTGTTTTAACGCAGACCGGAAAGTGAGGCGTATTGTCCTTGTATGTTTTAATTATTCATCCTCCCCCTCATACCCCTTTTGTTCTTCAGCCCGACATGGCTCATCGACGCGCCAAGCAGTTGCGCCCCTTGGCCGACTTTCACTACGACAAGTCTGTCGCCGCCTATGAGCAGATGGTCAGACGATGGAAAGACTGTCGATCCGTCAATCAGTCCCTCCACTTTCTGCGCGTGCAGCTCGAGCGAGTCGCGTTTAGCGAAATGATCATGACTGCCGGTAGGGTTCTTTTCACCGCGATTCTTGTTAAATTGACTAAAATTGACCATCCTTCACTATATCAGGATCGTCGTCAGCACAGTCGCCGACGGTTAGATGCAAGCCGCTGAGAAGGTCGATGAGGATGCTCGCCAAGGACTGCCGGACGGACTTGGCGTTCCTGTCCGAATCGCTGCCGTCGTCGGCGGTGATCGATTCGACCGGTTTGGATGGCGAGGAGGATGACAGTCGACAGGACTCTTTCCAAGAAGTCGGTCGTTTGTGTCGAATGCTGCTCGATCGTCTGCAGCAGACGTCGAAAGCGATTGTCCAAGTAATCATTCACCTCCTCTCTTTCGCCTTGTTATGTTTCAGTCCCTTAGTTCATTTTTCTTCAGGTGTATCTTCAGTCGTCAAAAAATGCTAAGGATAACATGGAACTCAGTCAGTGGAAGCGGATGTACAGCGCGACGTTGGTGCAGCTGTCGGACACCGATAGCGCGAGAAAGTTGGTGGACACCGTTGCTGCCGTCTGCGATCGAGTCGTCGCCACTGCGGGCACGCTTCTCGATAGTTAATGCTTGTTTATCACCGTATTCGTACTTTGTTACATGATCGAGTCGTTTGAATGTAAATTTGAAGGACGACTCGGGTCGGCTCTCACAAATGTTGATTGTCACT
>NIUQ01004044.1:0-15087 GCA_002796945.1 Plectus sambesii
CAGCGCGCCGGTCTTGCGCGGTCCGACGCATATCTTGGACAGGATGACGTAGATCGACTCAACGGCCTGGTTGCGCACGGAGCTGCAACGAAAAATGTTCCATTCATGTAAGTGGCAACTGCATGGTCATCTTTTTCATTCGTTTTGTGCGCTTTACGCCTTCTAGAGCTTTTTCGAGAAATTGCCTTTTAAATGGTTTCCTTTCTCATGCCAGTGCCAAAATATCGAGTTCAGCGACATAGAGTGAATATTAGCGGGCTAGAAGTCAAACAAATGTTACTCTTTTCGCTTCTTCATAATTGACTAGCGAAAGGACGTTATATTAAACGAAAAAACAGAATAACATTAAAGACTCAGTGTAAGTAATGAATATGAAAGAAAAAGAAGGAAGAATTACTAACAGCATTTTGGAGAAGAGTATATCGATGACGAAGCGAGGCCACATCTCCTGTGCGAACAGCTCGTTCGCTTCGGCGCAGGAGACAAAACCCAAAGTAAGCGCATCCATTGCGCTCAGAGAGATCTGCTCCAACGTCGTGTCGCGCAACCACTGAAAAAAAACGAAATCCTCTGACAATGTTCATCAAATATACCAGTTATGTTCATCATCGTTCATTCCTTTTACACAATTTTTATTCAATAAGGATAATTTTCGAATCAAACTAAATATAGTCAATTCCAAGAGACCACTTTGCTGAACTTTTTGCAGAAAAGCGTTTACTTGAATTTGAAATTATACTTTCTGATTTAGAGAGCGTCTTTATAAAAGTAGAAATGGTTTAAATTCTCTCCATTGACATAATTAACGCAAGAAAGTGTACCTGCTGATCGTAACTGGCAGAGATGGCGTCAAGCGGAGTAGCAGCTGTGTGCTCGGTGGAGCCGCTACCGGCGGTCCACGCCAGACGCAGCAGCTTTTCCAACTCCGTCCGTTTCGCTTTGAACTGCAACAGTTCGCCGCTCAGTCCGCCATCGCGCAGACGTACCGCCATCTGCTCGCATAGCTGCAATATCATTTGTCACACCGCACAGTCACGTTGATAGACTTTCATCCTGCATTTGCTTTCAAGAAAAAGACCCATAACTGAAATAGACATATAAGCAAGACAGAAACGAACCTGGCGGAACAGATGTTCGTGATAGCCGGGCACGGCCTCGAGTATTCCCCGGTGGATAGTGGCGGCGAGACGCTCACCTTCGTCGGCAGTTGTTCTCAGCACCTGAAACAGCCGATGGCGATGAAATGGTCAACCAAAAATAACGGTAATAACAACAGTAACAACAACAACTCACATGATCGACGTTCAAGTGGCCGGCGACGGCCAAGTTGAACTTGAGCATTCGTAGCATCGATTGATTGGCCAGATTGCGCGTGTGGACATCCGCACCCGCCATGAAAGCCTCGCTCGACAGCATCTCCAAACACGTTCGCAGACCGTTTGCTCGATAGAAAAGCTCCTGCAATTGTCGCCATGAGACTGGGTGAAATTTGCGAGTGGCCATAAGTTAGCCCACAAAATATAGTTGCCATTTCTCCGTCAGTAACATAGAACCGCAGGGAACGCCATAGCACGCTTCGTGTGGCAACTCAAATGAGCACGTTCCCCGCGTAGTCCAAGTTATTAGCCTATATCGCTTCGGATTCAACGCTTCATTTTCCTATTACTGATTGAGAAATGCCGACTATAAATTGATAAAAAGAAAGCAAAACAAACTTGAAACTCGTTGCATTCTTGCGTAGCCTGAGCGGGCATTAAGAGCGAGTGGGCGACCTCCAGGAAATAGAGCACTTTCGTCGGCGATTCGGCGAAGAATAGGCCAGATAATGCCTGACGCTCTGCCGCCATTCGCAGTTCGTTCACCACCTGCAAAATATTTAGTTGTACAGGGAAGTTTATTTATAGCGGTACTAAGGACACCAGCCAAAATCACGATTATAAGCGAAACATGCATAGTCAAAATTTTTCGATCAGTAAGGCGACTAAATAAAGAACACTGCTTCAAAGCCAATAGTATACTTTCTATCAATTTATGCGTAGAAACCAAGAAACGATTATCACTTTTGACAATAAACGGTGTTTTTGCATCTATAAGCGACCTCGTCTTTACCAACTACAGTGCTGGGTCAATTTCGCGTTTCTGATCGAAATTTTAAACTTTATAAGCAAACTGTACTGTAGTCCATTCCACTCCTCCACTTAGAACGTTTACGGTAAAGCGGTAAATACAAACCTTCTGATCGGCGGGGATAAGCTGCAGAAGGAAGTGAGCGTTGTCACGCAAATCGGTGCGATTGAGGCGGGTGGCCAGATCGGCCACTTTGAAGAGAAAATCGGTTCCGTCCGGCAAATTCGCAATCGCCACACCCGGCAGTAGCTGCTCCAACGGCGCATTTAGCTCGTTGTTCGGTGAACGGTCCGCTGGCCTGAAATGTACATATTCTACTGCGCAATCAGCTGCGGCCTTCATTAACCTATCGTTGTTGAGTTTCGCATCACCTGGATATGCAGTCTCTTATTCCATTATGAGTGTTATGCATTTGGTATCGAACTAACAATTATAACTAACAACTATTCATCTAAAAATACATTTACTCAAATCCTCTGCTAAGCTAATAAAATTCGCCAATCGATACCGTAATTGCACGTTCCGCATTAAGAAATGCAATATTTTCTCTTGAAAATAGAGGGAAAATGTAAGTATTATAAGCACACAAATATATCGCAGTAATGCTAGTGATTAAACAAAGCTCTGCTTATTTGACTCAAAAAAAGCCATCAAGAAAAATAAAAAAATCAAGCAAGAAACGCACGTTGATTCGATGCTAGAGTCGGGACTGGACGTAGTCGTTGCGGCATTGCTCAGCTTGAGTACCATATTGGACATTTCTGAAATGCCGCACTCGACGAGTGTCTTTCGGTCGTCGCTCGCGTCCAGCAGGCGTGAGCCGTCGAACAAGTCCAACTTGGGCGGCGGGGCGACGTTGACCGTCATCTGCCAGCGCAGGAGCACCTGAAACGATCATCGTAGTCTTACTCTAATTAAAAATGGCACTTTATATTTAATACTTTTTCTAATCATATTGGACACTTCTCAACCAAAGTCGACAAAAAGTTTAATATCAAACAGGATGCTTAATCGAGCCATATTGAACACTTTTCTTTTAAAGTAACACTGTAACATGTCTAATGTATGGTGTAAAAAATTAGTATAGACGCAACGCTTGGTGCGGTGGGTAAACCATCGCTGTTAAAACAATCACTGTGCTGCTTTAAAATATATTAAAAAAGAGCTACAGTGAAATCCGTGTATAACAGTGGTTGTGGATCGGCCAAAATTACCGTTATAACAGAATCCTAGTGTATTTCGATAAAAACGGACAGAAAGCGCGATGATACTATACCTCTCTACGTAGACGGTCGAGCGACTGGTGAGAATGGACGAGGACCTCGACCGTCTCATCCTGGACGGCGAGGGGGGAGCTGACAACGCTCTGGTTGAGCGGCCCGACTATTGGCCGATGGCTAGCGTTCGAGAAAGAGTTCACCGGGATGCGAACGCGCAGGCGGAAGCAGCGGCCCAAAGACGCGCGGTGCAACGGGCACCGCTTCCTCTCCACCGACAGAAATTCGTCGTCGTACGCGCGCACGTACGCGCATAATGCCTGCAATTCGTATGACGTCATCAACATTAATTAGCATGACGTCATCAGCTGAGACGACTTGATACCTGACATCACCGCAAAATTAATTTCCAATAGAACACTACAGTGGAATTCACTTATACTTATTTGAGGGACCGACAAAAATTACCGGTATAAGTGAATTACCGGTATAAGTGAAATACCGGTATAAGTGAAATACCGGTATAACCGAAACCGTTTAAAGTAAATTCCACTGTATCATATGATACATCAAGAATGTCAGACAAAAGTTGAATTAACGCATTTACCAGGGTTTTACTGAGTCAATATAAAACAATTTCAGCCCTTTTATTTAAAGCCTATGTACCTTGATAGTGCGAGTCATCTTCGTGGCGCAGATTCTATGCTGATCAATTACGGCTGGCGAATCGACGCTTTCGACGACGATCGCGTCGTACATGTGCTTCAATCGCTCGATACTGAAACAGTAAACATAAGGTAAAAATATTCGTATTCGGATAACTTGGCAATCAGTTGCGACATTATATCATATGTACGTACAGTGGCCGTACTCACCAATGTCCAGAGTAGTAATCCAAGATTATGACCCACTGTAAACATACTCAACGCGCTGGTAAGTTTTTGATGCGCCCTAATCTTGGGATTACAAAAGATTATTTGTCCTATCGCTTGTGAATAAGAATGTCGTTCGAAAAACTGAGAAAAAAGCTGAATATCGCGCGAGAACCTTTCCGCGTCGAGACCAAAAAAGTTCAAAATACACTATTCTACAATAATAAAGACTGAAGACTCCTATAGCTAACCTTTCTTCGATAATCCGAGCGTTTAACTCATTCAAATGCCCGCTAATGTCAGCGGCTGGCGTGGAGTATATGTCACGGAAGAGCTCGATCGCCTTGTTCGACACCTCCTCCGACGCGCTCAAGATGATCTGCCACAAGTAATCCTGACCCTGAAATAGTCAAAATAGCAATAATCGCTAGCGGAGCATGGCTCGACATCTTCTGAAGAAATAATTACAAGATGCAATCTCCCATCACCTTCAGCTGAAAGAAATGTATTGGATATTATACTTTCAGCTACCTATGACAAACTAGCTGCGAATTATATCAATTTATATTGCAATCATTTCAACGCTAAGCAACTTGTCATAGATATCTAAAGAGAATATACGATACATTTCTCTCAGCTAGAGGTGATCAGAGTTTCCCATTAAAATAAAATTAATATTTGGCAGAATTTGAGGGGATAATAAAAATAATTACAAAAGGCAACTTGCCTTGAGATCGGTGCTGTTGAGGAAGTACTGCTCCGCTCGCACGCTTATCAGTCGGTTCTCTTTCGTGTTCACCGCTTTGAAGAACGACTCGAAGCACTCCAGGCCGGCGTCGTTCAACAACTGCGGCTCCAGGTGAAGCACCTTGGCTGAAATGTTTTAGCAGCGCATTATTTGAATATTCCGAGATTTCGTAATCCATCAAGGCTACGACATTTTTTTATCGTTTTCGCGTTCAATTCGAACACTTTTCATATTTTCAAGAATAAAGACAAGAAAAGGCTCACTCTCAAAGAATTGCACGAGACTATCGGGGTCGACGTCGTCGTTGCGCTGCATGGAGGCGAACATGTTAAAGCCCGTGTTGCGGTCGTAGGGGAAGACGGCGTTGACGACGAGAGAGTCCCACAAGTCGATGGCCTGTTCCATCATGAGCCATAGGCGACCCTCCCGCAAGACGAACTGAAGGAACTCCAGCCTAGCGCGCAGCTGCTCGCGGTGAGCGGTTCTGCAAACAGAGATCATCTTTGAAAAGGCGTCACATAGAGTCAAAATATCTCAGTAATAGAGAGTCACACGGAACACCGAAGCGCGCTTAGTATCGCAAACTAAACTGAGCATGTTCGCTGCGGTGTTCACACTATTAACCTTTGTCGCTACGGAACCAAACCCTTATTTTCATGTTACTGATTAAGAAATTACGTCGTTAGATCGTCAAATAAAAAGAAGCTACAAAGACAGGCCTACCTTCCGTCGAGCATAAAGTCGCCAGGATCGACGCTCGAAGGCAACGGATGAACGGTCTGAAATGAGACTATTAACTTTGACACCAGCACAATGAGACATCAACTGATACATATCATTTTCCCCCTTGAAATCGGACACTTTCATAGTCAAGTATGACTTTTCTTAAAAACATACTCAGCAGAACGTCCGTTTTCATTCGTAGAGTACCCTCATCGATATAAAATATACGCAAGTAACAGTAAAATGATATAAATAGGATTAGACCACGAAAACTGAAATCCTAGAAACCACAGATCGGCCCCTCCATTGAAAGCAAGGCCAAATAAATAATCACGGGTGGACCAAAATCAATTTAAAATAGCGCATAAAGTACAGTACCTGAGCTTCACGCAGCTTTTCCATGTAAGCAGTCAAATTCTGCGTTAGCATTCTGCAGAGCTGCTCGTGAGACTGAATGTCCGAGATGATATCATGTCTGCAAAAAAATCGTTTAATTAAATTGAAAAAACGCCACAGCCGCTTTCTCTACGGTGCCAAGATATGCGAAAATTTGACGTAAGAGCAATATTAAAAAACGTTTAAAATTCGATTATAGTAATCGCATTGATTCCCTCTTTGGCGCATAAAATACATTAAAAGTAAAAACGGGCGCACCTGTACATTGACCGTTGCTGCGCGCCCACGTGGTAATTGTGCGGAGCCTCGGGGGCGAGAATGAAAATGCGCTGCATATGCTTCAGTGCCGGCACGACAAAGTCTGCAAATAAACAAATCAATAAAACAAATTTCTAAAAGAAAAATCAGTCATTACTTATACAAAGCAAAGGCTGTTGAAATCAAGGGACGAAAATTATATGTTTAGTACGTCAAAAAATGCCTGACATCGAAGAAAGCTTATCAAGAAATAGGATATAATGGGGCAATTCAGCGCCTCCGGAATTATGATTCACTCCCCACGTCTGGGTCTAATTTCATAAGACTTGCAAAATTGAAAAATTGTGGAATTTCAAGAGCGGAGATTGGTCAGAGAACCAAAAATAACAGAAAAACAACCAATCAGGGTGCTTGCAATTACAACAGTTTTATGAAAATGAACCTCCAAAATTTTCAAACAACCCTTTCAATAGCGATCAGTATTTGCCCGTTTAAGTGATTTAATCAGCTAATTGTATCGAGAACGACATTCATACTCGAGTTGTTGCGCAATTCGTCGATGCACTTCTTGACGTAAGTCTGCCGGAACGAGTTGCGACGCGGCACCTCCAAGATTTTGAACATACTGTTCAGTGCCTGCTCCATCTGCTCCAAGGGCATGTCGGTCTCTCGCGCGAGATCCCACAGCAAGCTCAAAGTCTGAAATTACCTCATTTGCATTTGTGTATCCTATTTTAAGCATCAAAAATCAAATATTTATAAATAATGCAGCGCAAAAGTGAATGAATTAATCACGCATTCATGGAAGCAGTATGACAAGCTCAGCGCACACTTCTGGAATTAGTTATGTTCGACACTCGAGACTGATGTCATTTAGCAAATCCCACCACAACTCCTTCAATAATGTTCAAATCAACCATTCAAGCGATGAAAATGTTGAATTCAACAAAAGCATTTCTCTAGCTCAAATAAACCCCTCATCACTTCCATTCGATGGGAATAATAAGAAATATGGAAAATTCTATCAACTATTTAATATAAAAGAGCTGTCTAAAAGGAAATGGCGGAGTGAATTCTGCCGGAAACATGAGAAATAGAGCGAGGCACCTTTTCGATCAAAGCAGACTCGTTGGCGTCGACGCCCAAGCGGCGAATTAGATCCAGCAGCAGCGTTCGCTCGCGGACATTGGCCGATCGCCAACTTTCCTAAACAACACGCACATATAATAACTATCGACCGAATCACCAGCGTAAAACAGAGTAATATTTTCTCATCATAAACTCCATTCATGAGTGAAGTGAACCTTATATGTTGATTAATCGTAAGAAAGCCTCCTTTGTAATGTCTATTTAAAAATTATAATTATATATAGCTTCTGTATAACACACATACTGTCCAAAACCCATAGACGGGTAAGTATATACTATTCGTATTAAAATCGAACGCTTTATCAACTTTGCTCTAACAAGAGTTCAATTTGATATGAAAAGCGTCTAGTTTGATGTGAAAAAAGCCAGACTCAATTTGAAAAACATCAAATCTGAACTACATGATGAACCAAAGATGAAAAAAGCTTCGAACCTTGAATCGCTCAAAGAGCTGTTCGAGCTGCTCGGTGTTCAGATCATTAGTGAGGCGGGCAAACAAGTCGTGGAGATTGCGCTGGATGACGTCATGCTTGCCCTTCTGCGCCCACCACACCTGATCCAAGTCGCTCGGGCGAATCGCTTGCTTCGTCTGCAGGGCGCGAAGCACTTTCTCCAGTCTAAAAACATGCTTATGAATTAATCGCTTTCAAGTGCTTTTTCCATTCAATGCAACAATCGTCGAAATGTGTCAGTGATGCAAACATCTGCGAGTGAAACTTATATTTCACGGTTATCTTTCATCAAAGGTAAAGAGGAATGGCTTGCGTTCCTCTAACACAGATAGACTAAAGGGTCGAATCGAGAACTGCTACAATCAGAGAACTCCTATCTCGACCCCCGTTCTTCCAAATCCAACTTTAAACAAAACTAGCACTCTGACGTAATTACTCTAATGAGGAACGCCAGTCACTCCCAGCTCTGGGTAATTCATCGTTATTATCGTTATCATAGTTATTAGCTACGTATTATAAAGCTGCTCTGCGGCTAGTTAACTACAATATAAATCAATAGAATATGCAGCCAGCCAGTCACGCGCGGCTATATAGAAAACTCGATATAATCATTCCACAGAATACGAAGACACCAAAGTATGCCTTTAAGTAAAAGCATAGCGATTGAAAAAGCACAAGGCACAAAAAAAGTAATAACGAACCGCTCGACGAAGACGGGTTGGTGGAGGTTGTCCTTGAGAAGGACGTCAATAAGCTCGTGTTCCCTAAGCCATTCGATGAGACGCTCATCGTCGAGGCTGATGGCGTCGGCAGAGACGCTGTAGATCGACAGGCGCGACGTCAGAATACCATATATCTCATCGAGCGCTTGAATTCGACCCGCGAACGGCGCCACTTGCAGAACTCTACAACGCAAGGATACAGTTTAGTTCAGTAGTAAGGTACTATTGCAATGCAGCTGTAAGATGCTTCAAAGAGCATATTCATTAAGCTTCAAGTTGCCGGTAGGAAGCAGCCCGCGCAGGTGTTAAGCAGAACATGAAAAATAGAGCATCGCAAAACAGGATCAACGTTGCAGCGACAATCGAACGATGAAAATCAATACATCCCGAAGTCCTCATTATTAACATTTCACTTTGGCTAACATAGCGAATCACATCTAAAAAACGATCAAACGGGTCTAAGCCAAGAAAGTAAATCAATTCATTGAACGTGTACGCGCAGAATGAAGCAGCTCAAAACAAATTACGACCTTCCATAACAGTAGAGTGAATGAAGAGAATTAAGCGTACCGTAGTATAAAGCGCAATCGAAAGTACTCCATGGAGTGGACGAGGTCCACATGGTTCGGCTGGTTGGCGAGAAGGAGGCGAACGATCTTCGACGATTCGAGGCAAGGATTCTCTTGCAGGTCAGCTTTCACCAACTCGCACTTGAGATCCTCGTCCTTCACAAGTTTCAACTTCTCTGCCAGCGTTTTCTGCAATTAAAGAACTAAATATATTGGACTGTAACATAGGTAAGGTCATTTTTTAAATCGGAAAATAATATTATGCAATCTGTGAAGTTTTTAACAAAAATAACGCTTTACCCATAACATAGTCCCATCTTTACGGCAACTATCTGATGCACTGCTATTTAAAACTGGCCGACTTTTATGGAACATGTCAGAAAAAACAGCACTACGTAAACCATAACCCTATACCATTTTCACTGTGATAAGCACTTTTCAAATTAAATGGACATTCCAAGTCAAATGAATATGGAAATTAGCCTTACTGAAGTAGAAAAAGTATAAATGAACATAGAGATTTGCGCGATCGGACGATAACCAAAGATTTTCAGCGGCTACAACTTCCCGACAGCTTAGGTAGCGATATGAATAAAACATACGATTGCGTCCAAAACGAAGTCGGCGACAGTTTCTTTCTTCAGCGAAATAGCGCAGCCACCGAGCGGTCTGAAATGAATAAATAGTGAACAATATTAACATGACTCAGGCTCACTTGTGCTTTGAGACCCGACGTGGGCGTTCAAAAAGTAGTTATCGAACGATATATTTAAATTATTGTTTTAAAATAAATAAAGGTGAAATAAATGGGTGGTGATTGTTACGAGTCATAATACCAAAGTCACTCATTGACCTTCTGTGAATGGACATAAAATGAAAGAGTCATTAAGCGTTTGAACAAGCTAACGGTAAATACATGGGAAATATGTTGGTATAACAAAAAGAGTATATTGCAAAACATATTGCGTTTCTCTGCAAACATACATGAAATATGGTGTATGAGAATTAGCCATAGGAGTAATTTGAATTGGCGCTCAAGAACGTACCGTAACCAGAGCGTGAGCTGCGCGAGAGTCGCCTCGGGAACGTTGGCGTCGAGAAAATGCTTCAGCGCGTCGAATCCGCCCCGCTCTCCAAATCGATTGATCAAGTCGCCAAGCCACCCCTGAAACGCTCATAATTAGTATTCGCAGAGAACGCCGTAAAGGTTAATATTACAGTCGATATTTCCCTGATTAGTAACAAGCAATATTATGTTGAATAAAGCAAATTGCTTTGAAAGCGCCTCTTACTACCAAATAATTCTCTCAATTTATGCACAAAAATCGAAGAAATGACTATCATTCTTGATGCAAAACGGTGTTAAAGCACCGAAAAGGGAGCACATCTATGCTAACAATAGAGCCTCGTGAAACTTCTTGTTACCGATCGTAAAACTGCGACTATAGATCAGACGCAAAAGAAGACAATCGCGAATACTCGCTGGTTTAAAGCAAGGCGAAAAGAAAGAAGACTTACGTATTGCTTCGACTCGACGGCGTAGTCGCGGCTGACGTTGGCAACGATTGGAGGCGACTGCTGCGGCGCCACGGTCGGCGTAGTAGTATCGGACTGCGAGTGGACGCTGTCCACCTCGCCGTTCCCCTCGACGACGCCAACCGTCTCGTCCGATCGGACAGTCGTTGTCGTCGTTTCGTTGTCATTTCTGTCCGTCGCTGACAAACTGAACGGTGGCTTGTAGAACTCTGGTTGACGGTGCATATTGTGCGAGTGGAATCTGAAAAGAGCGACAGTCGGTGGAGAAACTGCGATTCATCAGCGATCACTTTCGCGGACTCGTCGCATTTATTACCGCTTAGGCTTGGGCTAAGGTTTAAGCGCTGATATTTCATTCATGTTAGTACAGCATAAGTTTATTCATGAAAATACTATGAGACACCAATATTCGGGTGATTGTCCCGCATATGAGCTATGTAGAAAATTCGCTGAGGTGGACGCGAAATTTCACTAAAGAGCGCGAGAGAAAGTGAGATTTAATCGCAGTTTTTAAGCGGAAAAGAGCGCATTTTAGATTCAGTCTGATAGCGATTACAATATAACCTGTGGGGTATTTCAATGAAGACTGTCAATTTACCTGCAGCGATTGTCGAAGACAAGACCGAAGACTGTCCAGAGGACATCTGGAACAGGGACCTCTTCGAAGCGCTCCAACTTTGCTTGAAACAAGATCAGAAAGCGATCGGCCGCTTTGAAAATGTAGCGCTGAAATGAAATGAATAAATGCAAGCGTCGGTTCAATGCGCCCTTTTTAACTGTCAAGAGTATTGCATTAAAACAGACGAAACTGTTCGTGCGAGGGAGTTTCCTATCGAAAATCATCAAATATAAGCAAGGCAGCGCGTAACTGCGGATAAGAGAGAAGAGAAGTCAAGTGTATGGCTCTGAGATGAACAAATGGTCGGCTTCCTATCGCAATTTACACAATAAAAGAAGAAACCAAGGGCATTCAATACAGCACTTCAACAGAGCGAGAACGCAAAGGTGGCAAATGTGCCGAAAGAATTTAATCGCACCACCCCCTTCCATCGGTTAGCCGATTGGGGCCGGCCTGGAGTATTCGCAGAAACAGCTTGTCATTGCTCGTCTTCAGCTACTACGTAAACAATACATAGCCCAAGAGTACAACAAACAATATGCGCCACGCAAGTGATAGTATTAACATAACGCAAGCTCAACTACAGAGAGCTAAAGATAAGATCGGACGAGTTTTTAGTTTGTGCTTAAATTAAAAGAGCCAAATCTCCGCCTCTGTCTGCATAAGGAAACGTCCCCATTGCAGTCAAACTATAATGCAAGAAAACAAGAGAGCAATAGCAGCATTTCTCAAGGCAAATAAACACTCATGACGTATAAGAGAGCGCTCCACACCAAACTTCTATCGAATATAATCATTAATCCGGAAATTCTCACCTGGATTTCGGCTTTCCAGTCCTTGACCGCTTCGTCGGTCATGAGCCGGGTAAATGACACCTTTAGCCCGTTATCCAGAAAGCGCGCAAAGTTAGGATCGTTGCCGTCTTGGCCTGAAACAATGAGATGAGTCATAACATGTAAGTTACACGGGAACGACAAAGTTTCATTTTAAAGCAATACTTCTAAATTTCATTTTTAGATTGCACCTCTAATATCAGTTTTATATTTTTGTATTCATTTGGGTAAGAAAGAGGTAATAACTACGATATCAGTTGCGAATGAGATCTGAATAGTGGAACTAGTCAACGGATAGATAAGGTTCGAAGGAAGCATACGCGATATATGCAAAGCATGATACGAACTTTAAAACAACTGTGTTTCCTGACCAATCATATGGCATGAAATCTTCAACAGTTATTTCGACGAAACACATGGATTAATAATAGCAAGCATTGGACATACCCGCTTTGATCAGCTTTATGGAGGTCTCCATCAGAGTCTCCAGTTCCTGCTTCGGCAGCACCGGCACAACCCATCTGAAATAGGAAAAGTTAGAGAAATGAACAGAAAGGAGCGCTCCGTAAACTACCGTGGGCGATTCAGCTGCTCATCGAGTCGGTCGAGTGAGGCGACCGAGAGAAACGCCAATTCGTCGCTTTCTTCTGAGCCTTCGGCGACAGAATTTGCATTCTGAAAAGCGAATAAGAAATTTTCAGTCTGCATTCACCTGGTTTCGTTTTAATCAACAACTACTTTAGACATTGATATAAAAATTTGGTCAATTTTGTAACAACTTATCAATCGACAGTCACATTAGAGATACTGAGACTTAAAATGCAGAGAACTTAAAGAAAAGTACGCTATAAACGACTTCAAAGAGAGCCAGCCGCTATTTCTAACCTAAAAAATATGACATGAGCAATCGCACATGAGAACAACACCCAAATCCACCACTAGCAGTCAAGTCTCCGAAAAACCTTCTCATTATCAAGAATTTCGCATAAATCATTCCTTAAATCACGGCATAAATCAAGAACTCCTTACAGATTATTCGATAAACAGAAGGTAAAAGTGCAAAATGAAAGCTCACCTGATTGGCCTCAAATTTGATTGGGGATACAAGCGGGGGAGTTTTGTTGGCCGAACGTGAAATGGGCGTCTGATTGAGCGGCGGTGGAGCCGGCGGCATATAAGGCGGCGGCGGAGGCGCTGGTGGCGGACTCGAACTGGGCGACGCCGGCGGTGCGGACGGCGACGATGGCTCCGTTCGCTTACCTGAAACACCACGATCAACTTCTAACACATTGCACCTATCTCATATCATGCACTTTAGTTCAAGTCTAAACTAAGCTGATGTCGTACTTGCATCATACTTTAGCTAGTCTTACTTTAGCTGAAGCTGTACTTGGCGAAATGCTGGAGGATATATACAAAATATGCCTACAGCTAAAGCATGCTATATGAAACCGGCCCATTATCTTTTGCCTCAAGTTCAGTAACTGTTAACCATGCACAACGCTATGTTTTGTTATGAAATATGGAATTATAAATTGTTTGACTTTCGCATGACTCACGCATCGATTTTGCTTTCAATCTCGCAACGTTATAAAGGATCGCACTCAGTGAAAACTTGGTATAAGAAAGAATGAACAGAAATTCGGGGAACATTCTGATTTCCGGTGTCTTTCGCGTTATGGAACAGCATTCTGAGGATATCAGTCGCTCGCACCCGAGTTTCACTTACTCTCACTTATTCAGAGTCGACTGTATTCTCACAGATTTCAAAAATAGCAACAACTTTGCGTAAACCAGACATGATTACCCACCAGCGATGAACAAATTATAAACAAAACTCTGATTTAATGCCGATCAATATGCGCTTAAAACAAGAAGCAATACGTTGTAATTGTCAGNACATGATTACCCACCAGCGATGAACATATTATAAACAAAACTCTGATTTAATGCCGATCAATATGCGCTTAAAACAAGAAGCAATACGTTGTAATTGTCAGAATTTACTCGACTCAATCCGACAATTACTTCATTTCTTGAAAAGGAAGGTCGAAAAGAAAGAAAAAGGCAAATAAAGGCGCAAAATGAGAAAGAAAGACTTACTGAAGGACGGGCCATCGGACGGCGGACTTCCGCGCGTCATTCCTTCCAAATCCAGCCACAAAACAAAGTTTATCTACAATGCAATCCAAATGCTTTCCTTCAAGACTTTGACGTTAATAACCCTGCAAATATTCTCTTTAACTGATGAAAACCGAGTACAAGACAAATCGATAAACTATAACACATTTATAGCCGGCTACGCTTCGCTATCTTCTGCTGGTTGCACGCCTACGATGACGAATCAACCTCCTAACGCTCAGTTTCTTGCAATAGCAAACCAAAAGAACTTTCTTTCATCGACTTCTCAAAATTATCTATCGCAAAGATTCAGTAAGGCTGAAGAAAGTTATATCATTTCGCAATAAATTTAACAATTTGGAAAACTAACAAGCTACGCGGGTGGTCCACATCCATCGCGCACAGACAAACCAACAGCTGATTGAATCAGTACTGGTTACAGTAGTATTTACTCGCACGTTAGCGCGGTAGGACGATTGTGAGAGAGAATGGGCGTAGCGCCGGGAAATTGCGAACGGCCTTTTTGTCTAGCCGATTAATGGCTTGCGGTTACTCGACAAATTTAAGATATCAGGAACTAACATTGATACAACTTGCTAAAAACTTTTATATCTATGGCACACAGTTGCAGCGCATCGGACCGTGTGAAATATTGGCGAGAAAGGCATAAAAATAATCGAATAAAATTGCTGAAATAATCTATAGGGGGTACGAGCTGTCAGTCAAAAGATTAACATTGATCAAC
>NIUQ01004045.1:0-15060 GCA_002796945.1 Plectus sambesii
CGTTGCGTGCTGAAACACGATCTCGACGTTTTTTTGGTCGCTGATTTTTGCTCGATGCGTCCCGATACTCAAGCGCGTCCCATAGGAATAAATATTGCAATGCGACGAAGTGCTAATATTGAAACTATTGCAAGTTTTATGCATAGTTCTTCTGGAATATAACTGCACGGTGTCATATCGCGTAGTTCGGCCGAAATCATATATATTTAAGGAGATGTTTGGTTGCCTTAAAAGTTCATGCACTTGCATTGAATCTCAAACATCAGTCTTTCGTCATATGGTCAAAATTTCAGTGTGACATTTTGCTGTCTGTGAGAATTAAAATTTCAGCAGTTTGTGTGTCAACTGGCAGTTATCTGCATGCCATTTCCTGAAGAAACTTATGGAAAACGCAAATTTGGCCAAATGTAAGATGTTTTGGCGCACGTAAAAGATATGACGAAAGTACGCTGAAATTCGCAATAAGACGTTGAGTCGTTATAAATAGTTGTTCTTGCAATAAACAACATCTACGCCGCAACGCAAAACTTCCACGCCCCAATATAACGCGAAAACGCCACGATGTAACGCTAAAACGCAACGCAAGAGCCTGGCAAACGAGAGCCGTTCGCGCCGGAACATTTGGGACAATCTAATCCAAAAAACCGCAAAGCCAGCCACTAAGAAGTCGGAAACCAAAACCCACGTGCAATAAACGCAACTCAAGTACGCACCGCTTACAATTCGGGAACAAGCAAACACATCTCGTACTTCGCATATAACTCCGAATGAGACTGCAAACAATGAAGGAGCTAAGACAACACTTACGGGAGCGCGCGCAACGCGCCAGCAACGTCATCAGAGAGAGTCGCTTCGGCTCTTGAGAACACAGCTGGGCAGCTAAACTGGGCAGTAATCCGCCCAATCGCGTCTTCAGTGTGAATTTGCGGTCTGAAATTGCGGGCATATGCAAATTGAAGGACTGTACTTTGGCCATATGCAAATTTGCTGACGTTTCAGGCAACAGTTTATGAACTTCATGTCCTATTTGTCAAAAAATGGTCGATCAGTAGCAATGAATCTTTGACTGAATAAGGCAAACTGCTTTGAAAGTCGAGAGCGCTTCATACTATCAATTTATTCTCTCAATTTACCCAATTAAAAATCGAGAGCCGCCTGTCATTCTTGGTGAAAAACGGTGTTCAAGAACTGATAGGCGAGCTCATCTTTGCCAACTACAGTACCTAGCTCGATTTATTGTTACTGATCAAAAAAGATGACTACTATACTTTGGAAGTGAACGGCGAAATTCACTCTTTTCTATAGTTGCACAAATAACTTTACTTTGGCAATGTGACACTGAGCAAACTGACAGTCTCCCTTCTCTCCCCGTCATAAAAATTGTATGAAAAGCAAAGAAAAATCGAAACCTTTGGGCGCGAGAAGCATCAGCGTGAAAGCGACGGCGTCGATGGCTATCAACTTCTCCTCAGACGGCCTTTTGTCTTTGAGCAGGTCGCGTAGAGCCTGAATCAGGCTTTTAGTCGCGTCGAGAGCCGTCAGTTTCCGCATTCGCTTAATTCGAACTGCAAAATTAAAGTCCATTTGAGGTATACTGTAATCACTTGAACAGGGACACTTTTCATATTGACTTGGAAGATTTCCTTTTTAAAACGGAAAGCGTTCTTATTTTAGTGAAAATGTAATAAAAGTGGTACCCTTTAAAAAATATAAAGTTTCGACGCAGTTACAGAATACATGAAATAATGGAAAAAAACTTTCACAGCAAATACACTGTTATTAATTTATTTTGACAGATTATTCGATTACAAGAATTTCGAAATATGCCGATAACACCGTTATAATAATAACCGCGGTGCAAGAAAGGAATAAACATTTATGCTTCAACGCACCGTTAGAAGTGGTTTTCGTGCAGTAGCCTTGAAGTATTCGACACAGAACGATAATCGCAAGATCATCGTCGCAACCCTGAAATTTGCAATTTTCGCATACATCCAAAAGCTTAACGACTAATAGAGCGTATGGCATTAGTTGACTGGTTGCAGGGATATTATCAAAAATAGCCGAAAGCAATCAAGATAGTTCACATTATTGTGGTCAAATTGATACTTAAGGATTTCACCTATGTTAATAATAGACTTGAATAGGTAATGAGACATTGATCGAACTGATAAATAATATCGCCAACTATGCTCTTAATACTCTTCAACAAGTTATGATCATTGAAATTTCTATCATATAATTTTTGATGGTAGCGATAAATTTCCAAGGAGTAACAGTCTACGTATTGACATTTCACTAACAAACTTAACTGAAACGCAAACCAGGCAAGTTTTGAAAGGTACCAGTAATGCTTAAATTTTCTATACTAAAATGTTCGACTAGTTCGTACGCTTACCTCAACAGCTCTGAGGATATCGTTGAAGGGATCCTCTGACTTCTTCCTGACGACGAGGAACTTGTAGGTCGCCGGATCCTCGCCGACATTATCCAGAACTTCCAGGATGGAGACGGCCATCTCGCGCTGTTGTACGCCGGGCATCCTGTTTCTGCATCTCGCCACGAGTATGAAGAACAGCTCCGGCAGGGAGTCTGGATCTCTGGAAGAGGAATATTTTTGTACAAGCTAGTGAAACGCAATAGTAATTACAGTGGAACCTCAGATACACTCTTTTGGATCTTAATTCGTAAATGATGCATTCAATTTCATCGTCTTCACATTTGATTCACACGAAAAGTCGATCAAATTGAATGCAAAGATGACGACTTGGGTTGCAAGACGATGTACAATTAGTGAAGAGTAGGCAAAATATTTAGTAGATTTGCTAATTGATTTACCGTCCCCGTCCCCCCAATAGAGGAGAAAGTTCTATCCAGCCGATTTATTAATTACACTAAGCTGATAAATTTTCACAAGAAACAGATATCGCTTTTGCATTATCTAAGGTCTTCATTGCACGGATAGTTAAAGAGTAAAGCTTATTTTTCAAATTTATTTATGGCTTGCACAAGAACAGACTCATTTAGAAAATGAATCTGATTCATCAGCGTTTTTATGAGAATTTGCTACCATAGTCAGCGTGGATTTATCTAAAATCAGGCAAGTAAAACGTGCAAAAAAAGCGAAAACCCCCAAGCAAATTACATCTTGAACCAAATAATTAATCGAAGCCTTTAAAAAACCTTTACTTGCGATATTTCAGTCGATTGAAAAACGCGAGCATGCTTGGATGCTTGGGCGGACAGGTCAAAAATATGACAGGCTTCGAGCATTAGAGGAGGGAGGTAGGGACAGTAAGGGTGGGTGGATAGAGAGAGAGAGGCAATGGAGTGATAGACCAAATAACAAGCTTAGCAACAAGCCGCCAACCTCGCACCAACCGCCGTCGACTCCGTGCCATCCATACTGCGGTTTCTCTGTCAACGCTTCATCAATCATCAATGCGCGCTTGGTAGGCGCATCCTTTCCCGTTCGATCGATGAAACATCCTGCAAGACACAACAAACTATCTATCACTATCACTAAACTGCGGCGCAAACAGCAATTAGTACGGCGAACTCGTGATATTAATTATCAATGGATCGATATCATATCGCCTACTTTGGCTAAAGTAGCACTTTATGCAATGCTAAAGAACATCTGAAAAGAGAGAATTTAGCTAAAGTACGCAATAGCAGACTCATGGAATCGAAGAGTCGATTGGGTGGGACAATCGACAGCTTACGAGCAATGGTTTGTTTTTGAAGATATTAATTTAATCGAAAAGGGAAAGAGAGTGTTAGGAAATGAGTTGGAACCAATCGTATTTAGGGGCAGCGTGAAGCATCGAGCCCCTGTTGAACGTTTCCACGCTTGAACCCACCGTCCGCTTTGCAATCAGAGGATTCAAATAAGTCTTGTCACGGTAAACTCGGTAAAGCAGGCAAAAGATAAATTTAACCCCGTTTGAGTAAAGTCATAATTTATCACGTAAAATTGATAAAGGAAAGTACTTCTAAAAGTTGCGAGATTACTACATGTCTCCAGTTCATATTTGTACTTCAGTTATCATTACGGAGGTGCAGTAAAAAATTACAAAGATAACGCCGCGCCCGACACGGTGTGAAGTTCCTCGCCTTATAATTCATTCAAGCCACACCGAATAGTAAACCTTTTCATGACCGTTATTTCATAAAATTTTCAGCCGCCACGAATGCTTTTAATGTGAAATTTAACGCACATCTATCGCGATTAGAAGACGAAGCAACGACTATTAGAACTGAATTGGGTAAGTGTTAGTAACGACATGCGCTCGACACGACACAAACGGGGTAATTTCATGCTTCCTTTAGCATCACTGTTGCTTCAACCGTGTTTCAAAACGCTAGCACGCCGATTACGATCAATAGAACTCGGATTTATTACTACTTCCAACTGATTGGATAACATATGCTTGACTGCAATCGTTATAATACAACAGCACACTATCGCAGAAGAAGAAAGTGTAGCATAGCTAAAACTAGAGAATATAACTATTCGCGACCTGTTTGAGCCCATAGGACGCAACAAATTGTCATTACATATTTAGTATTGTGACCAACCAGCGGCAGCCGTTCTCAAACGATTTTGAGAACAGTTAACAACAGCGTGAAAGCTATGTGAGGCGGAAATACAAAAATACGCTTAGGCGCGTTTTCGCCGCTTAAAACGTCAAAATATTCTATTCGTAGAGCGCTTTCACCTTCACATTCCCATATTTACCGCAGTTGTTCAAAGTACTTGAAATCGTTTAGAACATGCCGCCGACTAATCGCCACAATTATCGAAATTGTAGCATTCTAATTAATCTCTGCACACTACACATATTTCAAGTCAAGCTAGCCGTAATCTGCATGTCACACATAGTCAACGAGCCAAAGACACCGCGATAAAGAGAGCAAATGGGCTGTCAAAGAAACGCATATAACTCTAAAGCATTTGCATCGCATATGAGGCGACGCTCGCTCCAGACAATGCACATTCTGTAGTCTCTCCTCGTTCCGTAGTCTCACTGTCCATACGCGCTACCGATCTGAAACAACCAAGATGTAGTTAGGACGCCAGTCACCATGACAACCGCACAACACCGCTCGAATAAACGTTTACGCCGTCATACGCACCCACTTAGTCCGCCCCTCAGAGAAATGTCGCTTATTTAGAACAGCCGGAGGAGTTAATCGGTTTTTTATAGTTTCTACTATTTCCATTTTTAATTGGACGCTTTTTAAAAGTGTTTGCGTTGAAAAGTGTTCGATATGAATTTGATCAGAAAATATTGACTTGATTTCGAATGTGTTCCATAAAGTCAAGTTATTTAATTGAACAGTAGTAAAATCAGGCGCTTTATACTTGCCGACTAACCATGCTAACAATCCATAAAAACCTGCGTGCAAACTGTAAAAAAATACCCCGGTTTCAGCGATCAATTCAACAAAAGTATAGCCTTCCCAAAATCGACACACTATCGTCAGCGACATATTCGACTTCATAGAACCGTGCAAACTCACGCATAATTTTATTATCCAGCTATGATATGATTGCTTAAAGATACGCACTCTAAGTACTAAGGCGCGCTCTTATTCGGGGTCGATTTTTAACGTATGCACACCAATGCCTTAATCTAAGCGCAGAACTGTACTCACATTGATGGCGGCAATTTCCTCGGCACTGGGCAATCGTCGCTTCAAGATGGCCGGCAACTCCGATTCGTCAATGCCCGTTCCGCGTGGCGTCTTCCCCACTGGTCCAATTGAGCTTGCCGGTTTTTGCTGTTGCGAACCGCCGCCAGACGCTGTAATGCAGCTATTCAGCCATTTTTTCTTTCGATAACTCAGTCATATTGATGGACAAACGAGACGGAGAAAGCGAGTGGCAGTTTGCGGATACATTTGTACACAAAACCTTCCATTGTCACTGAGCTTCGCCATCAAAATGCAACAACCGAATTTAGAATGCAATTATACCATTTTCACTTAGGACGCTTTTCAAATCAAATAAAACATTTTCAAACTCATTTGATGCTGAAAAACATCCTATTTAAATGAAACGTATCCTTAATAAAGTGGAAACGACTCATGCAAAATTCCTTAAGAAAGCATGAATAACCCGTTGAAATTGTGCTTCTTGCAAATTTCACCTTTCACACTCTGCTCATTGGGATGCTGGGGCGAAGGCGCTGTAGAATTATGGAAACATTATTATAAATTTCACTTACAGCTGGACAAACTCTTTGCGTCGGAACTGGCTTGAGCCACAGAAGGAAGAGACGATCTGAAGCAGGGAACACTTATAGCAATGTCTCTGAATAAGCTCTCATTCGGATGATGTGAAACTAAGGAAGCGATGTTGAATAAAGAGTATTACTTAAGAAGGCGATAAACTATCATTTAAAGCAAGAACACTTAAAAGCGATCGTTACTCGACGTGAAAAGTGATGTTTTCGCAACGAAAAGTAAGCTCATGTATGTCGATTATAGTTTCTCGCTCCATATCTTCTTACCAATACTACTATTTCGAGAATTCCCTAAACACTGTGCGACTAAAGGTTGAAGCATTTAGTCGGTGCAAAAAGAAACATTACATTTGTATTGATTTTGAAAATGGAATCGCACCTATTCCTCATGACCGCGCAATCTGGAATTAAAGGGTTTCTTACCTGTCAAATTTGGGCTGAGGCTTGCGCGGTCCAAGAAATTTGATCTGCGGGGTGTGCTTGTTGACTTTGGCCAGCTGAAAATGATATGGATTACATACTTACTAACAACAAGCGCTATGGCAAAAAGAAGTCTCATTCAAAATCTAAATCAATTCTCGTAAATTCATTTTGTAAAAGCAATGCGTCACGTTATATACTCAAATCATGTATAAACTTTTCTTTCAAAGTTTTAAGACTGGCGACTAACATCCATTATTTAAGAGACATCGAGTTCAGCTGCATAAAATTGATAAAACTATTGCAAAAATGTACGCACTAATAGTCTCTTCGATGGTTCAACGCGAATGATACTACCGAATTAAAGCAATTTCCATGCGGTTCAAAATAGCTCTTATATGTAACCTTGGCTACTAACTTACAAAACTGAAAAACCTAATGTACAAATGCTAATTTGACCCTCGTGGTAATCACTGTAATTCGCCAGCTTCTTTGAAATGAAATCAACCGGGTAGAACTCTACTCAATTTTATACCATTTCCACTTTAACAAGCACACTTCTTAAGCTAACGACGAAATGTTTCATATTGTTTTAGCACTGGTAAATATCCTCATTTAATTTAAAATTGTCCTTATCAAAGTGAAAATGATATATAGGATACAGTTTAAACCGGGTAAGTGCATATGTTTTGCAAGCATCCTTGTGCGATTTTCGTGTTGAACCATGATCGGATAAGTGCACAAAAGTTTCTTGCGGAGCCCATGTGCATTTAAGCGGTAGTGCACGTAAAATTTAAATATGGCGCCTTTCCACGAATCACTCATCGCCACCGACCTGCGAAGCGAAGCGGGCGATTGTCGTTTGCATGCCGGATTTTTGGTCTACTTGCGAACTAGAAGACGCCGGAGCAGGAGCAGAAGAAGTTGACACAGACGCGCTACCCAACGGGGGTGTCGGCGGCGACTTCTTTAGCAGTTGCTTGGCGGCCGGGGGAGGATGGGCGGTTGATGCTGGATGTGCGGCGGTGATTGGAGCTGGCGGCTTCGCAAAAATTCGTGTGAAGTAACGGAAAAATCGAGATATCCAACCACCCTCCGGCATTGGTATCTATAGAGAACGTCGATTACACGTAAAGTATGAATTGCTTGAAGTTAAGGCGCTTACGCAAGGACGCAACGCGTTGCGATCTTTTTTCAATGGCTAGTTAGCATGAACAATCGCAAACTATCGCAAGTGATCGCATCGCATCGCGTAGCGCTATTGAGCCCGCTCACCCCACACAGCGAGGGTAGAACAGGTCAAAGCAGACATAATTTAAAGGTTTATTTATTTCTGAATAATATGTATTTACGGGTCCCTTCTGATACATGTTTATACGCAACGCCCACTCAATTGGCCCTTTTCCGCGCGTTTATCTGATCAAAAATGAAGTGAGGAAAGTAACCAATTTGCCATATTTTGCGAATGAAAACGACATCGATTCAAACGCCTCGATAAACGCGTCAAAATGAACAGCTGATGCGGTGAAAAAGGTCGATAGGAGTGTCTAGTTTTACCTCGTTCGACCCTACAGTCACACAGCGACAAAAATGAGAGAAATGTCTGTGCCATTGATTCGAAAATGATATGCACGACACAGCACCAGCACCACAAATTCTAGTAATCCCTATAGAGATTAAAAACGGATAGGGTAAAAGAAAACGGAAAGCATCTTGAACATAACAGTTTACGTAAAGTAAATCTTTATGAATGTTGTAGGTTTTAAGGAAAGGAATGCGAATCGGTCCGTTTACCCAAATGCACAGGGAATGAAAATATCAAAAACATAAAAGTAAAACGAATATTCTATTAAGGAAGAATACGCAGAAAGGAGAGTTATGTTTCACATATAGTCTCTAGGAGTTGCTCGGCAAGAAAGACGTGGCAATGACAACAGGAGTGCAAAACCAAAGGAAAAGCTAGCGTAATAAGTGCAAATTTACTAAAAGAGTACACCATCACCAAAAATAGGTACAAGATAAGTAATGCGACACCAGAAGCAAAAGCGAACAGCTGACGCTCACTTTTATTCTGTGACAGAGAAAGTGTCGTCGCGATGACTCAAATTCGTAGAACAAAAATCGATCGCTCGTTTTAAGCTTCTTTTCTCAAAAAGAAACACTGTAGGAGATGGCGATATCTCTCGGAACAAAATGAATTAAACCACAAAGCTCTTCGATTGCGACGAGAGAGAGTGGAAGCAACTGTGTGCGAACCGCATTCGTGGTAAGGGGACGTTTTACCAATAGGGCTAATAGTACAACAAGACACGCCGTCTAAAAGCTTAAAATCTGCAACCTTCGTTGGGGAGTACCATCCTTACATTACACTGTATCTTAGCCAAGCGAAAGTGAATCCAAATATTATTGATAACTGTAACTGCTACCATATTCTTAATTATGTAACCGGTTACGTTCGGGTGATTGCTGTTGAACAATGATATATTGGCAAATCGTTCTCGTACGACCGTTTCACCGTTCGGTTGCATATCAATTTCGTAGCGTGTGTCGCGGCAGCAGAAGAAGGCAAACAAAAAAGTGCACACTGGAGCTGCTTGAGCGCAGCTTCAATGATTGAACGAGTTCTTTTTAAATGGAATGCGAAGTTCTTTTTGAAAGTGAATCAAACAAAAAGAAATTTAATCAAGCCATTTCCATTCTATTACTTTTTAACTCCCTAACGATATTTGCAATTCAAAGCCTGACTATTCTAGAGGCCAGTTAGGTATAATAGTAAACAATTCTCCAAGCGATAATTCGCTGAGACTTCATAGGAAGGTTGAGGGACGATTGGAACAGCTAAATATGACTTTGCTTATTTGCACTATTGTTTCAGGGGTAAAGAACCGACGAGTAAAAGGTGTGGCAAAGCTATTTTGCAGTCTGCGCAGCAAATAAAAGAAGATGGAGGCGCCGACGTGGATGTTCACGAAGGCGCTGTCGCACAGGCAAAAGGTGCTGCGGCTGTACAAGCGGGCGCTGCGTGAATGCGACGCGTGGTACGGCGGCGATTTGTAAGTCTTTTATTTCGTTTTCTTTCGACTCATCTTTGGGGTTCACTAATTGCTGGCGGCTTCTTTAAGTACTGGCTATTATAAGAGAAAATAACTTGATTTAATGTCTAATGTAACTGTAGGTAGAAGGATATATAGATTCAAGAGCATGTGACGCTTGCTGATTATTGCTATGCATTTTTAACCTTAATCACATCACTCATTATACCATAAGCTACGCAGTAAACTCTGCATACATGACCCAAATTACCATTAAATGTCGGATAAAAGATAGTAAAGAACACCAGTTTATCTGGCTACCCCAAACTTTTCCAAACATAACTAAGGAAAAGAATGAGTAATTCGTCCTCTGACCAAACCATTGTTATTTCAGCTTGGAGGTGCGCTATCACAAAGTGCTGATGCGTGCTCGATTTGACACGAACGCCCAAGAGAAAGACGTGCGCCAAGCCAAGTTGCTGCTCGCTGATGGTTGCCGTGAGATCTGGGAGAAGCGCCATCCCAAGCCTTACCGCTGTGCGTTTACTCTCCTCTTTTTGAAAGGAATAGCTTGAGACTGCAGTTTTGTATTCTGCAGTCCATTCACCGAAGTTCAGTGGAAATTGAATATGTGCTCACCGTATAAGGGTAAAAACCGCAGAAGTGCACATGTTTCGCAAACCCCGTGTGTAACTTTTGTGTTGAATTATGCTTGCATAACAGCACACTATTTTCTTGCCGGATCAGTGTGCACTGCGTATTTCATTTGAGCAGTGAAGAATTTCCATTTTATACTAAAGATATCAGTTTATAAAAACGGTTCGTATTTCAGTTGCTGCTGACGTTGGCGGTGTCGCCTACGATCGCGACCGTGAGTCGCGCGATATCGTAAGTGAATTTTATGATTTTTTCTGATTGTGTTCAGCCAACGTGATCGCAATTCTTCTATAATATGAATACGTTTTACTTTAAAAGAGTATTGTTGCGGATCCATAACTCCAACAGAGGAATACAACCCACCTACTTTGTAGACTAAGGAAATCTCCCTCCTAGGCTTGAACTAAGGGCTGTATTCTAGTTTAAGTCTAAGATTAGGAAAAGGACTTCGCGGTCGGGTGCGATACAATTGGGCCGTACTCTTCTGCTGGGTTTAGGCTTAAGATTAGACTAAGGACCGAATTTCAGTACATAACTGAAAGTGACTTCAACTAACACATTGCATCAAAATGAACGAGCAACAAAATTAGCTTTATATTTTGCACGCATGCCGTAACTGATCTCTTGTGACGTACGTACGTACGAGCAAGTCTTCGAAACTGTCTCCAGCTTCTTAGGGCATTACTGTAGAATAGGGCTCCAAATTCAGCGGTGTCAATGCAGATAAGCGCGAATCTATGGTAAATCATTGCGCTGCGTGATTTTGGGACATTTTCTTAACGAGGACAACAAGTACAGTGATATTCATATATACCTGTACTTGTTGGATCAGTCAATATTAACAGTATAAACGAAATGTACTGTAAATGTTTCCACTTTCAGCTTCTGGACACGGACAGCTGGTCTTACGCAGAACGCGAGCAGTACCCCTACTACTTCAACAAGCGTGAGCAGCGCAAGAAGGAGCTGTTGTCCCATTGGGACAAGATCGAGGAGGCCTGGAACGACCAGATCGACAATATCCAACGCACGCCGCCCAAGTACGACGACAAGAAGTCGGAAGCGTCCAAAAAATCTTAAACGCTCAATTTATTACTGCGACTGAACCGCTCGAAAATATGTTTAGTCGAAATGTTTTGATCAGTAACAAGAAATCTTAGATTGAATAAGGCAAACTGCATCAAAAGTCAATAGCGCTTCTTTCTGTCAATTTACGCATTGAAAACCCAAGAAATTACTATCATTCTTGGTGAAAAACGATGTTCAAGTATTGAAGAGCGAGCCAAATATAGTGCCTGGCGAAATTTCTTGTTATTGATCAAATTTTTTGGCTATAGTTGTCATGAACTCTCTTGTCCCGCGTCTTTTATTAAAGAACGCGGCGAGGTGTTCGAGTCAACCTCGCTCACTCGGGGCGGTTCTGTCGCAGTGATAATTTCAGCGCTTTAGGTATTTTACTCTATGGTTCAGTCGTCCTATTATAGTTTTCGTTCATTTGCCTTGTACATAATGAATCGATTAGGAGAGCTGAACGGACCCGTGACGCAAATCTAGAACTTTCTCTAATTATTAGTGAATACGTAAATGAATGTTGATTGTGTATTGCCTCATTGATGTTTGTTTGTGTGGAGGCAGATGCAAGTGACATAAATCGATTACCATGAAATCAATGCATTTTCCATACGACTCTTACATGGTCTTTTAATCCATTTCAGCACCTTTGCGTTAAAATTCTTCATCGTTGCATTCATTTAGAACGCTAGGGAGAGAAAATTGAATGTAAAGGTGACGAGTTGTGATCAGAGACACTGGAATGATAATACTATCAGTTAGATATTTATTGATGCGCAGCTAATGACACACTGCGCCTCTTTCGAACACTCTAAAACGCGCCTTAGCACTCTTACTCTCGAAACGTGCGAAATCAAAGACTTCGCGGTACGCTGCGGTCGAAAAATAAATTTGCGACATTGACATTATATTTACATTCACAGTAACCAAATAATGATACAGATGAAATCCGCGGTACAACCGACAGAAAGAAGCCTCACTCATAAAAAAAAACATTTGAACAATGCAAAGTTATGAGTCACGCAAGCGACGTAATCAATTATTCGTTGTTTCATTAATAAACTTTACTCTTATTTTAGAAACAGCGCTATATAAGAAATTGTCGCAAAATGTGGCAATACTTACACGTGAGCCAGTAAAATAGGTCTATGAATGCAAGAATATCAAGTCCAATCCATAAACCTAGAATGTCGCCAAACTGGCTAATAAATTCGGTCACCGTGTACTTGTATTCTTCTTTAAAACTGAGATATTCAAATGAGTTTAATGTGAGAGTTGCATTAGCCATGTTATATGGGATACTTTCTTTTTTGTTTTCACGGTATGCTGTAACAGTGATGCGTGTGCAAAGTGGAACGCAGCTTAGTTCGCAGAGATCCACGTCACTGCTAACCAAGAATTCGGCGCATCTTTTATAGTCCTTTAAATGGCACTGAATCAAATTAGCATTCTGGGAATAACTCGACCATGCGGTTGGTGAACAGTTGCAGACACGCTCAATTTTCTTCAGTTGACATTCATCTAGACAAGCGTCCATGGATTTGCTCTCGGAGCAATGCCGTACACCGGAGCTCACTGGCATTGCTTCGTATATCTCGGAAATTTCCAGCTTAACAAAGTTATTACTGCCAAACTGAACAACTTGCGTTGACATGTGTTGACCGCCCAATCTTAATTCCTCTTTGATTAAGTTGCGTCCACCTATATCTAGAGTTATTTTATTATTATAATTAAAATCCCATTGATATGACAACGATGTTCCATTAACAACAATGGAAATATAATCCGATTTCGAGCTGAACGTTACAGTGTCTAGGGGCAGCTTGTAACAAACCCTATCTTCACCGATGAATGTTGTATCAGTTATATTCAGAACTGTTCCATTCCATGCTCCGCCGACTTCCTTCCCGAAAACGGCTTCTAATTTAAAAATATCTCTAGCTTTCTGTCCCAGAATCTGCTTTAATTCGGGGATAGTTATGTTAAAGCGGTCAATAAATTCATCTAGTTCCATCAGAGAAGTGAGATTGTAATTAGATATTGTATTTATTGATTCCTTTGATGCGTAACTATCATCGTCAAGGAGCAAAGCAGAAATACTCTCGTGATTGCCATGCCTTTCGGTTGCATCATAAATGGTCAAATATTCATGTACCCATTGAATTAGCCATGTCGGCCACTCTTCGCTAAAACATTCTTCCTTGTCATCAAATGAATTAAAAAAAGAATTCCTTGTCAAATCGGTACTGCTCTGAGCATCTATATTTTCTGTTTCATTAACAAATTCAACGGCGTCCATTGGTATACATATTGTTGAAGCTGGCAATTTGATTGTATCATTCGTCATTAAATCGATAACCGACTTAGGTGCCCCAATTTTGAACGAATAATAGAGATCATTGCTCATTCTCACCGTTGCGTAGAGTCCAATCATGTAGCCAACTGTCAGTATTATGTTTTTCCCAATATCATTCACTTTAATGTTTTTCTTTATGTCGCAAATGTTCAACAGAAGTAATTGTTTGTTTAAGTAAGAAAGCACTTGCGCAACTTCTGATTTTTTTATTCTGTCCAAAATTTTTAAAAGTGAAGGACTCTGCGCAATTCTAGTTCTTTTTAAGATGAAAGAAGAGCACAATGTAACTGCTGTTGTTAAAACTTGGTAAAAGCTGAAGATGCTAAAACCCAGTAAAATTCCAAGCGTTCCTCCCAACTTAATAACGCATGAGACACCTAATTGCGCCAAGGAAAGACTCCCAAAATTTAGCCAAACGATAATTCACTCTTATTTGCTTCGATCTTTTCCTACCGTTAACGAGATAGCAAATTTTGAATACATTTACAGAGATATTTTCAAACCAGGCTTTTCTATGAAATTAAAGTTGAATAGTGTTTTATTCTTTGTTTTCTGGCGCAATTAGGTGTCGAGTTAGACCGTAATCAACAATTTGCTGAATGTGAATATCGGTTTTTCTTCAATTGAAGCGTAAACACCATCGTTTGCGCTGAATTTGATAATAGCAGTATTAGTGTATTCTTTGGAAAGAGAATACTCAGTCGAATCGATTCGAGAATATGTTGCAGTGCAAGAGGGTAAACAGGTGTCTTTGCAGTTGAGATCATCGTCTGCATCAAAATGCAGGCATTCCTTATAACGACCCAAAGTGCATTCGTCCAAACCAGAAGTCGGCCGAATTAGCATAGCCCAATAAGTTGGCGAGCAGTTACATAATTTTTCTATAAGTCCGATACGGCATTGAGCGCGACAGAATGATTTGGTTGAATACGGCGAGCAATGCGGTTTTGCACCAATCGTCGTGGGCCGACTTATGTAAATACGGTCAACATTAATTAACTTCCTAGTTATTTTCCCAGGTGTTAATGAAAAGTATTTAAGACTAGAAATGGGTGCGAGATCTTTTCTTATACTGAATGATAAGTCATTTGGTTCTAGTAAATGATCCAAGAAAAAAAAATAAAACCAGGAAGGCTCTTGCGGAAGCAGTGCTCTAATCATTGAAACCTCCAGCACATTACCTGGGTTAAAATAATTTACTGCATAAGGCAAGCTGTAACAAAAGAAATATTTATTGATGACTGCCGTATAAAAAGAAGCCTCTTTAACAATA
>NIUQ01004046.1:0-15172 GCA_002796945.1 Plectus sambesii
CTGTAATAAGCATCTAACAAATCGACGACATCCTAGAAGGATAAATAAAATAGAAAGTCCGTAAGTTCTGCTTACGGTATCAATTGCAGTCTTCTGAGTCCACTGAGCGGCGGCAATAGTCTGAGTGCAAATCCAGTTCCAGCCGTCCAAGGCCACTGTCGCATAGTCCGTAGCCTAAGAATGCAATAAATTTCAACATCGATCGCTATCAAGGCAATGGAAGTGAGCAACACACTTTGCAATTATTCATCCGAGGTCACTGCATTGCGCTACGTTAACAAATATTACCTTGAAAAATGTCAAAGATAACTTTGAGCTATAAAGAAAATAAACTGAATTTTTCCGATCAAAAGTTCCGAGGCTTGTATTTGATTGTGGCCATTTTTATGGTAACATTCTGGTGCCAAACAGAAAAATAAAAGCCCCACGATTTCTACTTAGAAAAATTGTGCATACCAGTATTGTTCGAAAACCTACAAGCTGTATATGAAAAATGAACGACCTACTGAATACTGTATTCTACGGGAAGTCGCACTTTAAAACAACTATAATAATAAATGTCCTCACTTGAAGGTAGTGGACGAACTCATCCGACTTCTTCCGCAGGAGAAGCTTGGCGCCTTCGGCGGCCTTGATGACGTTCTGCTGAGCTGTTTTCGGTAGATTTCCGCTCGCCGTTAGGGTATTCAGGTCGGCGCAGAGACCGGCGCTCTGCGGCAGCCACTTCTCGCGCGACGAGCAGTTGTGGTAGACGCCGAAGGCGGCGAGGAACGCGACTCCCAGCGCCATCATCATCAACGTCAACAACCAACTGCACATCCATCCCAGGCCTGAATACAGTATAGTGAGTAGGACTGCTGATGTAATTTCTTTATATGCAAGAATCTACGATATTCGTGCAGATTGATCTATCCAGGACAGGGTTATAAAGAGTTTGGAGAACAGCAGCTCGTGGATACTGTACGATATAAGACCAATATTGTATGTTTTTAGTTTCGGTGCCCGGCGGGTGTTCCATCACACACTTTGTGCGGCTGATGTCGATGATTGAGCACAAATGGGCAAATGATGGCGGCCCAAACGCGCGGCCGCCGGCGTCTCGAACAAACAAGGGTATGATCTTCGTCTCATTGCAGCGAAAAAACGCCCCAATACGTCAAAAAAGTGACATACACGATCGTTTCGGTCGGTCTTTCTTGTTCGCGTGGGCGCCGCGCTCTTTAGCGTTCTGCTTTTTCGGCGACGAGGCTGCAATGCGTCATCGCTAATCGTAGCCGAGCAAAAACGAGCGGAGAGAAATGCCAACCTTTGGTGGTCGCCGCATCGTGTGTGGCCTCCGCGTCCCGCTTCCCATTCGTATTCTGCTGCTTTCGGTTCTCCTTTTCACGCTTTTTCGCCGCGCTCTTCTCCTTTTGCTCTGCCTGTTCTTTCGCTTGTTTCTTTGTGGTCGTTTCTAAATATTATTTCAATTTCAATATGTGAAAATTATACTGCATTAAACTGAACAAGTAAGTCTGCATTGATCTGAACAAGACTACTATGGTAATGGAAGGGTAATTGCCATCACAATCAAGCCTGATTATAATTGAGTCAGGTATATATTGCGGTTTCCCATTACGCCCACTGCTATGCCACAAAACATAGTAGTCCTTGTTTAAAAATAAAACGACATATAAAGATGCTTTCAAACCAACGAATGACGTGATTTCGCGTCAGTGCATACATTATAGTACGTCAGTATGGAAGCTCCTTAAAGATTTATATTTTTTTTGAGCGTTCGCTTATATCCAGTTTGAAAATATATTTATAGTTTGAAAATGGCGGAAAGGGTCTTAAAGATATGCTACGATCGAAGAGATTTGCTTCCTCAGTATTATTTCAGCAAGCTTATTTCGTATGAAACGATGAAAAACGAGAGATATCCACTTGATTCGAATTCAGAGGCATAGCACTACCCCTCTAACAAGTAAACAGCACTCCGATTTTTTGATCGGGTGAAACAACGCAAGTCAACTGCGATAGCCACGCTGGTCGCTCATATCGTAATGAGCATGGACACCGCCAATCAATAATCAAGCTCTCTCCATCAACCCAAAAATAGCTCTATGAAAGAGCGATTCAGTTGCAAAGTAGTGGAAGCGAAAGCGCTAACATGACTTTTTCACACTTTACATTTCATTATATAGACAGGCGCTCTAATTGCGTCAGCCGAGCGAAGGAAAAAATAAAGAAGATAAAATCAGCGCGTACGATAGCGATAGCTACTCGCTTATCATTAAAGAACAATGATAAGTTACAGAATAGATAAACTGAAATGAGTTAAGTGAACGCACCTCGTTCATGGTCGAGGCGCTTCTGTCGCTCGCGCTCATGATCGCTCTGAATCTTCTGCACGTAGGCTACGACGCGACTGGCCGCGGTCTTGCATTGCTTTTCGTCCAGACAGTCTCCGGCCGCTTTAGCCAATGCCGGCTCTAAAGGATTGTCCTTTAGGTCGAGCCATTTCAAGTGTCTCAAATTTGCGAATGACAACGGCAATTCCTGCAAAGAAACAGTTAAAGAAAAATATAGTCTTGAAACAGTGATAAATTAGCAATAATAATGAAATACGCACTTCGAGCTGGTTACGGTAGAGGTCCAAATGCGCCAGAGAGCGCAACTCGCCAAAGTTGTCAGGAAGATGCACCAGACGATTCTGACTGAGATCCAATTTGACCAGATGAGTCAGGGACGTGGCAAAATCAAGCGGCAGAACTTCCAGGCGATTCGTCGAAAGATCGACATGCGTCGCCTTTGGCAGTTGGGCCTGAAACACCAACATATTTAGCTCAATATCGATTTCTACACATTGCATGCGTACTATGTAAAACTGTCCATTAGCCAGCATTTTTTGCATAGCTTTTACGTTCAAGAAAGTTGCTTTAAATTTAACTAATTTAAAACTAATTTACTATCTCCTTCGCACCGAACCTCATACTTCCCAGGATACGTTTAATGTACAGGCGAGCTGAGTCAGAGCTCCCGATTTTATAGATCTATTAATAAAATTGACGAGTACTATAAAGTCAATCGTGCGAGAACATTAAACGAGCAATTACGGTAAGAGTTGTTGGATGCAATGCGGGTCTGTTGGGAGACGGAAAAGCGCAATCCGGCGCTTTCGACGTCGGTTTCAACGGTCACAAAGACAGAGTCATTCGGCAGGGCGATTAGCTTCTGCGACACAACAGTAGATTGGTCGCAATCGGTGGCATTGTGCTCGCCGTCGCAAAGCCAACAAGAGTCATATGCACGAGGGAATAGATGAAAACAGGCGAAGCGCATCAGAAAGAATAGCGCGATGAGAGCGACGCCGATGGCTATTGGCAGTAGAGGCGTGGACATGGCTGCTGCAGCAAGTATGAAGCGTCACGATGAGTATGAACTCAGGCTACAAACTGCGGGATTTAATGAGCTGAAATGGAAAGCAGATCAATCCTAATTCGTCAGTTATTTCGACCGTTTTCAGCGAATCAACGAAATGTTCGTGCTGCACGAATACGCTGTAATAATATATTACAAGCGAATCGTATTTCAGCGTCGCAATTAGCGAAAAAACGACATATCCGGATGTCAACGGCGTCAGCCGCGCGCGCGTGCTGCGCCGTCCATAATGTGCACCCGGAACTGCAAACGCCAAGCGCCAAGCTAGGGCTGGGTGAAGCGCAAAACTAACTAGACTAGCGGCCGAATCGACGGATATTGCAAGAGAAACGATTTGTAAAAATGTCCGGCGTCCGACGCTTGCCTAGTCTGGCTGCGACGGCGGCGCAAGGCGGCCGGGGTGGCCGACCGACGGTTCCCTTTTCGCCAACGACCGCGCGCAGACGTCGGGCAGACATAAATTGTCTGAACGAATCGGCAAAAAACCAGCTCGGCCCTTTCTCCGCCTACCGCGCAGCCTCGTAGATCGCCCGGTCGACTGCATTTATTGGAGTGAGCGCTTTCGCTAAATTGCATTCGTCCAACACCGTCACGCTCGCTCGCGTCTCCAATAGCTGTCGGTTTTTTGCGTCCGGTATAGTTCCTGTTTCTTCTTCTTTTCTTCAAAACTAAGGCCTACATCGGTCGTAACCGATTTCCTACGACTATTCACACATAAATGGGCATCAACCTACGATCCGCTGATGTACAACGCCATTTTCTAATTGATGCAGCGGAACTATGATAATATCAAATAACTGCGATCCTATGCAGAATCTTTTCTGTGCTCAATTACTCTATGGCAAACGAGCGTTACAAACTTGTTCAACAATGTCATTCTCCTCGACTTCAACGAGAAATCAGTATTCAAACTTTCAAAAGAACATTGGACAATAAAGTGATTACCAAACATTAGATTCGATGAGAAACTACCTCATAAAAACATCTTTAGTATACAAATCTCTCTTGCATATCGAGGTCTGACCGAGGTCTCTCACGTTTGCAGCACATGAGGGGAAAATGAAGTATCTCACTTCGATCTGGATCTTTTATATCCGCCTTCAATTGTATTCGTCTTGAAAAGACGCGTTTCGCAGGCTTAGAGGCAGGCATGCTATCCTAGAGGGCTCAATTGAAATAGCACTATTATATCAATGCATAATCAGCGAGTGAAAATAGTCGACGGCGGCTTGAATTATTTGAACAGCAAGACCTATTGGATAATTAGAGTCGAGCGGAGAGCTGACTAGCGAGTAAGAATGTGCACGAAATTCGTAATTAGAGATAAAAAACCAAGGCAACGGAGATCGCTAGGAACGCATTAATGATAACGAACAGACTATTTTCAAAAGAGATATGATAAGCGCAAAAAGTTGTATTACAGAGTGTCACGTTTTTGAGGAATAGAAGTATAGTCCAAATGGAAAACATGGAAAAGAATCCTGCACACTATAGTGATACTACTTTATGTATTCCTTAGACGCTTATGCTCTCATAGGATAATCTATTCACCTATCTTTCTCAGTCTAGCACTTGACCTTACAATAAGAACGAATCAAGCTTTCAATTTAAAACTAATTTCTAAAAAATGATGGACTAACTGATCTTATAACACACTATCGTAGCGTATTGTTATCATTTGCATCAGAACAACGGAAAAGAAAGCTACAGCCCTAGTCAATCACAATTCTCCGATATGATAGAAGGCGAAGAGAAGCAATAGAGATTTATAAACGCGCATTTATGAATTTAAAACGGGTAAATCGTAGAGTGATCGAATATGTATCCCAGATTTTGATAACCCATAACTTCTAAAACTCTTAATCAATTTCAATCAAATTTTGACACAATTACTTTTCGAAAATCTAATAATCGTTGTTCGTTGAGTTTTAATGCCAAATCTTCGACCAATCACATATATATTCATGAAATTTGAAACCTATATGAAAATAAATAAAACGCCTATTCTACCGCAAGTGATATTTTAATAATAAATGCAGAAAATTATGCATTTTCAGTTGAGCTGCCCTTTCGCTTGCTGCTATAAAACGAGACTGAGAGTCTAAATGAATTTTAAATGATCGGTTAGCAGGAACGATGGAGTGAGATAAGACAACATTTGCATTGTCTTCTGTCCATGTTGTCGCAGCCAGTGAAGAAAAATTCAAGTCGAATGCGCAATTTTGTGTTTTAAAGTAAAAGAAACTATATGTTTGAGGAATTTGACTAACGCTTATATCCGAATGATCCTTCTTTGCTTCATTTTACTGCAGTTAGTAGACTTTTCCTATGGGTGACAAGTTTTCTTGGAGATGTAATATCAGAACGCAATTGAATGCATGAATAGTATCAATCTAATATGCATTAAAATTTTAATTGAAAATGATTAAGAATAAGAACAGTTAGGGTCACTCAACCTCAGACGTATGACTGGATTACCCTAAATTTTTTAATTCCAAAACTTGTCGGTGAGAACGCAAAAAAACGTCGTAAAAACGGATAATCTTACAAAGTTTCATTAAACCGAGACAATGCCTTAACCTCTTCATTCTCAACTCTATTGCATGCTTGCAATGCAGTCCAAAAGAAGCATTTTAAAAAGCTAAATTTCTTACCATTGCCTTGACTGGAACCACCGTTAACTCGTGCATGCTAAGATCGAGTTCATTGTCGTCCAATTTCGACTTAAGATCCTTCAAAGTCAACGCCGCTCCATCCACCTTCTTGCTCGCCATCTTCAATAAGGACAGTCACCGAAAGTTTGCAGTGCGACCGACAGCGTCAGCAACCCGTATTTCCACGTCGTGGAGCGTAGATGGCTGCAAAATCACTGAAACTTTAAAAAATACATGGCTCCTTATCGAAACTAGCTGAATGGAAATTTGTGTAAATCAAAGAATATTATTCGCCTCCTTGAGCCGCGCCATTAAATTAAATTCAAAACATGTTGTTCGTATTCCACTGTCCACAGAACGAGTGACAACACTGTGTGATGACGTACTTTTGTTTACTGTAGTCTTGAGTCTTGCGACGTTTATTCAAAAGCTCAATCCGCCACTCCGCTCGTAAAGGTTGAGAAATCTATATATTAAGCCAGCACCGTCTGCGTGTGTGTCTGTCCGTGGACACCCTACAGTTCGGGTAGACCGGACCTTCTGCGGTCCCCGGTCGGACCATGGTCGGGTACCGTAAGGGTACCCCACTCCACAACCCCACTTTCGTGCGGGCCCATTATACGGTATCAACGCTACATACAAAAACGTGTCGAAATATACATTTTCGCCCTTCTCCCCTCTATTCAGATACTTGCCAGCCCCAGTCGTATCAGGGTTGTAAACAGTAATGGTACCCCACTCCACCCACCCCATGTCCGGTCGGGTCCATCNACGGATTATTGCTAACGTATCGCCTGACAATTACATGTCGCCTTGATATATGGGGCAAGAACTCGAGCGAAGAGCGCGGCGCGTTAGCGCTGCGCTCTTTGCGAGAGTTCTTACCCTCTACATTAAGAAACGTCTGTGTGTGTGCGTTTATGCGAACAGCTCACGATTCGGGCTTGACTCTAGCGATCCCCGATCAGATAATGGGTGTGTGCCAGAGGTACTGCACCCGACCCATACCACTTCTGTCCCGCTTCTATTATATACACATCGAGAGCAGAAACGTAATATGCGAAATGGCTTAATATGGCATTCGAAGCAAATCTCCCTTTAACAAAGGGTCAAATGAAAGAATTTAATAGTTTCATTTAGACAGTATCCCCAAAAACCTTCTATTTTGAAATTTTACAATGGAAAACTCCTGTTTCCTTGAAAACAGTCTATGTGCGAAACCCGTCGCAAATGTGTTTCAATGTGATCGAGGGTAAATAAAAACCGCGCGTGCGGACAGTGATTAAATGTGGCTTTGGACCGGCGCCACCAATCAATAGGTATTGACATGAGCGATCGGAGAACATTCTATATTCTTGGAAAACTTTCCCTGGGTAAGTGCCAAATAAATGTTTGCGCGAAGTCCTTTTTTTAAAATTCCCATCGAACTGCCTTCAGATGAATGTAGTGTGCAAATTATTTTGCATTTATAAATAGAAGAGACCAGCGGCACTAAATTACAGGAACCCAAAGGCAGCTTGCGAATTCCGTGCCGCTGAGCGGTACGGGTGACACAGTCAAGCAGGGGTGACATGCGAAAACTCAAGCGGATAGCGCGGCGCGTTAGCGCAGCGCTCTCCGCTAGTTAACTTGAAGTCAACAAATTGAAAAGTTTGAACCATAAATGTCAAATGATCACAAGAGCGAAAGAATTCACCTGATACACCTACATGTGTTGACTTAATTACCACCAGTTGAATTACTTTATGCATGCAAATACGTCATTAGATAGTGGATAATATCTGCTTTCAATTTAAAATTACTTTTTGCAAGCAGATGGAATATTTTAATCAGAGAAATCAAAAGCCATGAAACGTGTGCAACTTCAGGCTAAATTTGAGATCCATACATACACGTTTTTGATACTTTCACGGTACTGTTAGATAGCTCAGCTTTAGAGGAGCAATTTTAGGGGCGCTTCTACTTAAGGATTTTGGCGCTTTTCGGCAAAAAATGCGACCTATTTTTCGTTATTTTTTAGTTTTGCATCAAATTTCAAAATTATGCTCATTTTCAGATTTCTCTCATCATACTCTCTCGAACGATATAAGAAGACATTAATTCCATCTTTGTAGTCATCTAATCAAATTTTACTTCCGCCGTATATAGCCACAAAAATATTTTTGAAAAGTTCTGCAGCCATTTTTGGAAGTCTCGACCTGAATTACCCTGGAATCATGAGTTTCAACGAAATCTGAAAGCTAATTTGATATTGTGCTACGAGAAGCTCGATAATGCTCGATGATTAGAAAAAAGTCTCTCCTCGATGACAGAATAACGGCGAGAATCAGTCCTCTCCTACCAGCTGAACTACCATTCAGAACCGCTACCTCAACTGAATTTTCTTGTAACTTGCTTCAATAACGCCCTATAAACTGATTTCTTGAGATTTGCAAATGCCTGCATCCTTTTAGTTTTCTGGACGAACAACATGACGCTATCTGATCGTCTGATTTATATCTAAATTTGCGTATTTTCGTGTACGATTTGTTTGCAATGTATTCATACAATAAAGTAGCTCTCTCCCCCAATTGAATGCGATAAAGTGTAGTGCAAATGGATAGGTGGTCGAAGTTGACTAGCGCCCAAAGTAGTAGGTGGTCGTTTCTTCTGGCTCTCCTACCTCTCTATTTTTGCCCAAGTCGAACGTACTATCGAATTGTCTTTGTGAAGCGTGCCGCTAGTTAATGTGGTCTTAATTGATGACATTAACCTAGTTATTACTTCGAAATGAATCCATACAGCACAAACTGCTTGTCGTAGGGCGTCTGCTAGCGCAGCTCCATGACAAGGTTGATTCTTATGCTGCATGGTGGCGAGCAACTTGTTCCACTAGCAAAGTCACCAAACGCTCTCTTTAGACAGATTTTCTCGAAGGATCGAGTTCATACGAGCACACTTTTGAAATAGCTTTCAGATTTCGACGAAGCTTCACACTCTAATGTAATTCAGGTCGAGACTTCCGAAAAAAGAGGAGTCGAAATGTCAATTCTGCGTCGTCGTTATTGCATTATTACATGCAAAACTGATAAAAAGGTTGTTGTGAAAGCAAGTTCTTCTGTGATGTGTAGTAGGTGGTTCAGTGGTTTTTTTCTTTAGTTTATTTGGTATCATACTACTGTAGAGGTAAATGCAACGAGTTACAGTAATCCAAGAAGGGAGATTTTAATAGAGAGACAAAGTTATCAAGCGACCAGTTTCTACCGCTCCTCTTTCCCAAGTGGCCCTCGCATTTCAACCTAGGATCAAACAGGATCTCTTGTTAACATTACAAAATCAACGAGCGTAGGACAACTATACTGGAATAATAAAACGAGCGTAGGACAACTATACGGGAATAATAAAACGAGCGTAGGACAACTATACGGGAATAATAAAACGAGCGTAAGTGGTCAAAACAGGAAAAGGAACAAAGGGTGAAGGACAACGTTTTTGACGATCGCTTTCGCGACACTCCTAGGGCTATAGAATGTAGCCTGAGCTCAATAATGATTAAATGGATTGTGAGTCTAACATGAAGAGTATGCAACATAAATAGCATAAAGGAATTAGAGATGGTAAATATAGTACTTATAAAGTAATAGAGAGAGATGAATCATCGCGATTTCGCGACAAAGGTGGAATTGTGCCTCAGTTTCTCAACTTTCAACAACATTTTACTTTTTACAAAAAACAGCTTTACGAAACAAAATTCACATGGACATTATACTGAGACATTCGTGCCAATAATCAAATGCTCTTGCTCGTGCCTCGAAACAAGATCAACCAGCAAATAATCACGGCTATTGCACACACAAATGAACATAAAGTCTACACGGATTCAAGTGAAATATTCAAATTAAATAAATAATAACGACTAATATTTCAAAAATATTTTCTTGACAAAATATATACTAAATTCTTAATTCTTGCAAAACCTCTAAAAATGGGACTGGGTAACTATGACCGCACGAAGATTAAGGAGAAATCAAATTGCAATTAAATCATAATTGGGAGCTGCGGCCTTAAACAGTGAACATTGCTTAAAAATTGTGTGCATATATATTTTCCAATGACAGACTTACAAAAATATTTACTGAATGATTTCAAGAAATACTTATCACAGTAAGAAAGCATAAATTCAAATTACTCTTTTTCACACAAACATCTATAACAAACAAAAACGTATCATTTGACAGTATTTGCATTGACAGGTTGAATAGTAATGACAGGAGTTCTAGTTTGACTCACACTTTGACCGTTATTCGTTTTCGAAAAACATTTTTTGAATAAGCGCTTACAGCAATTAGTTACAGGAGACAAACATGAGAGCGTAGCCTGGCGATATGGTCGCATAGTTATCAATATTACCAAACACGTAAGCGTACTACTAAAGATTGAACCGTATATAATAATGTATAACATTAGTATTTCAGTCCAATGAGGTTCACGCATAGAAAGATCAAGTATAAATGTGTATAAAATAAACCACAAAAGCAGCATAAATTTATCGAAGAAATGAACAACGAGTTGAGCAAATACAGAGTAAAGAATCGTACGAGATTCCTTCAAGCGTTGCTCATTAGCTACATTGTTAACGATCCGCTGGTGTTTTTTAAGTATGTAGAAAATTGAAGCACTTAGAATTACTGACACCAACCCTGGTAAAAAACCGGGAACAAACGACAAAAAAGAATTAAGAATAGTTAGAGATGTAAACCCCCAAAGACTAAAATCAAACGAAAATGGAAGCAGATAGCACAACAGACAATAAAAAAAAATTAATCGCGGCTTCATGAAAGTAGGATAACGGTTTGACAATGCTATGGCCATCCAACGATTAAACACTGTAGCTAATAACGCATTCGTTTCTGGTTTAGTTGCGATCTTATAAAATTGTTCCCTAATTTGCTTAAAGGTGTTATACCAAAGCGGATTCCTCATGTCGATCTCTGCGTATGTCTCTGGCCATACAAATATTTCCTCCACTACTGGTAAAGAAATATAATAGATATCGAAAAGAATACAGGCGAACGCTTGATTCAGTATAAACCACTTGTAGTCTCCGTTGATGTGCTTTTTACTGAACAAGCTGAGACCAATGACAAACAAACTCAAAAACAAACCCAAGCCGTGACTAGCTATTTCAAACCATCGACCCAGAAGTCGCTCCATCAAGCTGGATTCGATGTATGGACTGATTGTCGCTTGCGTAGAATTCAGCATGACTGTACCATTCAGTAGTGATATCAGATCTGTTGAATTCGCTGCCGACATAGTTTTTTTCTTTCCTCTTCTTAAAGCCCGTGCTTTTATTCGACAAAACAGGTGTTCGGTACACTGAAAAATATATACGAGCCGTTAATTCATACGAAACGATTAGTATTGTCGATCAGCCAACCTTGTTGGAATTTGAGGCAACAATTGATGAACGAGACCAGTGGTTAAATATGAGAAGGGATGAGAGAGAGAGCAGAAAGGAGCTGACCAGTTACTGCAGAAACAGAGAATGAGACGGCAGTAAGAAATCGCCGCGGATCACTTGAGCTAACGGGATTGACCGCAATCACCTGACATGTCTACGTATGTTGACTTAGTAACCACAATTTGAATTACTTTCTCCATGGAAATGTATCATTAGCTAGTCCATATTATCTGTTTTCAGAATAAATTAGCTTGAAGTGAACAAACTGAAAAGCTTGAACCATAAATGTCAAAAGATCACGAGAGCGAAAGAATCCACCTGATACACCTACGTCTGTTGACTTAATAACCACCAGCTGAATTGCTTCCTCCGCACGAATTGATTTTATTAGATAGCTGATAGCACCTGTGTTCAAGATAAAATAACTGTACGCGAGCAGATCAAAATTTACATTATTCACAAGTGTCAAAAGCTTTGAAGCGTGGGCAACTTAAGACTGTATATGAGATCTGTACATACAAGAACTTTATATTTTTAATAATATCGACAGATAACCCAGCTTTAGGGGAGCAATCTTAAAGTTGCATTTGCTCAAGAGTTATGAATTAGTTTTTGCCGAAAAATCGAAAAACTAAAAAGTTAAAAATGTGAGCTACTCCCTTTTTCGCTGTTTATTAGCCTTATATTAGACTTCTCCCATCCTGCTCTTTCAAATGATATATGGGAACATGAATTATGGCTCTATCTTTTTAGTCGTATAATTAAATTTTAATTTTCCGCCATATTCGACATGAGAATATTCTCGAAAAATTCTGACGCCAGTTTCGGAATTCTCGACCTGAGTTACCCTGGAATGGAGAGTTTCAACGAAAACTAAAGACTATTTTGATACTTCATCAAGAGAAGCTCGATAATACTCGATGTTCAGAAAAAGTCTCTCTTCAATGACAGAATAACGGCGAGAATCAGTCGCTCTCCTACCAGCTGAAATACCATGCAGAACCGCAACCTTAACTGAATTTTCTTGTGACCTGCTTCAATAACGCCCTATAAACTGATTTCTTGAGATTTGTAAATGCCAGCGTCCATTGAGTCTTTTTGGACGAACAACATGACGCTATCTGAATTTGCGTATTTTTGTTTACGATTTGTTTGCAAAGCATTCGTATAATATAGTAGCTCTCTCTTCCAACTCAATGCGATAAATTGTAGTGCAAATGGATAGGTGGTCGAAGTCGACAAGCGCCCGAAGTAGTAGGTGGTCGTTTATTCTGGCTCTCTTACCTCTCTATTCTTGTCCCAGTCGAACGTACTATCGAAATGTCTGTGTGTAGCGTGCCGCTAGTTAATGTGTTCTTTATTGATGACATTAACCTAGCTATTACTTTGGAACGAATCCATAAAACAAACTGCTTGTCGTAGGGCGTCTGCTAGCGCAGCTCCATGACAAGGTTGATTCCTATGCTGCATGGTGACGAGCATCTTGTTCCGCTAGCATAGCCAACAGATGGTCTCTTAAGACAGACTGCTTTCTAATCATCGAGTTTGTATTGGCACAGTTCAATAACAGTTTTCAGTTTGCGACGAAGCTTCACACTCTTATGTAATTCGGCTCGAGGCTTCTGAAAAAAGAGGAGTCGAGTGTCGATTCTGAATCGTTGTTATCGCATAATTATAGTTAAATTGATAATAAGGTGGCATTGTGCCTCAGTTTACCAATTCTCAAAATCAACTGTTTGCGTTTCGCGAAAAAAGTTTTTCGAAACAGGTCCTATATAAGCGTCATACTGAGACATTTGTGCCAGAAATCAAATGCACTTGCTCGTGCCTTCAAACAGCATGAAACAATAAACATTTCTGGCTGTTGCAAAGAAAATTGAACAGAAAATTCTGAATTGGCAGTGATTAAAATTTAATATTCTGAAAAGATGATTTATAACGACTAAATTTCCAAAATTTGTTTCTTGACAAACTATACTCGATTTATAGTTGTTCTAAAACCTCTACAAAATGGAGCTTTTATTCAGTGATTAAACTTAGATTAAGAAAAACATCATGTGAGACTTTAATTTTAATTGCGAGCTGCGACCTCGAACATTGAACATTGGTTAAAAATTGTGTGCAAATATATTTCACAATGACAGACGTGCAAAAATGTCAAATAAACGAGTGAACGAAGTTTTTATCACAAATAAAAAAGCAGCAGTTCAAATTATTGTTTTTCACACAAACTTCTCTCATTGATGAAAACACATCATCTGACAGTATCTGCGACGACAGGTTGAATATTAATGATAGGAGTTCGAGTCTGACTCACAAAAGGACCGTTTTGCGTTTTTGGAGAACATTTTTTGAAGAAACGCTTGCAGCATTTTGTTAAGGGAGAAAAAAATGAGAGCGTGGCCTGGCGATATGGTCGCATAGTTATCAATATTACCAAACACGTATACGAACTGCAAAGCTTCCAATTGAGGTCAAACAAAAAAGATATCACTATTTGAATCCAAGGAGGTTCAACCGTACAATAAGGAACAAGTTCAGTAAAATATAAAAAATAAAACAGAAGCGCAGGAAATTTACTGAAGAAATGAACAACGAGTTGAGCAAATACAGAGTAAAGAATGGCACGAGATTCCTTCAAGCGTTGCTCATTTGCTACATTGTTAACGATCCGCTGGTGTTTTTTAAGTTTGTAGAAAATTGAAGCGCTGAGAATTACTGACACCAACCATGGTAAAAAATTGGGAGCAATTATAATAGACATATCATAAGCATTTGAAGAGGTTAACAACCGAAGAAGACGATATTCAAACAGTAATCCAAACAGATAGCACAACAGACAATAAAAGAAAATTAATCGCGGCTTCATGAGAGTAGGATAATGGTTTGGCAATGCTATGGCCATCCAACGATTAAACACTGTAGCTAATAACGCATACATTTCTCCACTATATACAATCTTATACAATTGTTGCATAAATTCGAGATATATTGGTAACCAAAGCAGACCCCTCTTGTAGAGCTCATAGATTGTCTCCGGCCATATAGCTATTTCTCCTACTAAAACTAGAAAAATGTTATAGAAATCGTAAAGAATACAGGCGAAAGCTTGATTCAGTATAAACCACTTGTAGTCTCCGTTGATGTGCTTTTTACTGAACAAACTGAGACCAATCACAAACAAACTCCAAAGCCAACCCAAGCTGTGACTACCCAGTAAATACCATTGATTCAGAAGTCGCTCCATCAAGCTGGATTCGATGTATGGACTGACTGTCGCTTGCGTAGAATTCAGCATGACTGTACTATTCAGTAGTGATATCAAATCTGTTGAATTCGCTGCCGACATGATTTTGTTCTTTCCTCTTATCAAAGTCCTTGCTTTTCTTCGATAAAACAGATGTTAGGTACACTGAAAAATATATGTGAAGCGTTAGTTCATACGGAACGATAAGCATTGTCGATCGCCAACCTTGTTGGAATTTGAGGCACCAATTGATGAACGAGACGAGTGGTTGAATATGAGAAGGGATGAGAGAGAGCAGAAAGGAGCTGACCAGTCGCTGCAGGAACAGACAATGAGAATGAGAGGGAAGTAAGAAATCGCCGCGGATCACTTGAGCTAACGAGATTCACCGCAATCACCTGACAT
>NIUQ01004047.1:0-15058 GCA_002796945.1 Plectus sambesii
GCCTTAAAAAATAATGGTATATATGTGCGCGCCTACCGCACGACGCGTTTAATCTTGGTTCGTTGCCTATCGAATGAGCGCGACTACTGCGTCTGGGCGAATTTATCAGTCAAGAGGCCTATTTCATAAATCCGTTGAGAAATGAAAATTGAAAATTTGAGACTCAGCTCCACCTAGTCGTGACCGCATTATCATATGCAAAATGGGGGAATTGAGCTTCAGTTGCTCAACATTTACTATCTTGATGAAACAGGCTTCAGTTGTTTCAGTGTGACCTATAGTCATTTTGCGCTCGAAATAGTATTCTATTTTTCCAGCATGGGAAACTTACTGTTTATCCCGATTGAAATTTTACTTCACAGCACATAGGCTTCATTAAATGACAATTGCTTCAGCTTAGAGCTCACCCGATGATCCGATAACATCCTTGCTCGGAAGGTCTTTGGCTTTAATTACGATCGCAGTAATTTTGTTGCATTCAGGAAGATAGCAGAGCGAGATCATAAACTCGCCGACATGTTCCTGAAAATACGTCCTTAACTATATGACACGCTTTTTGCTGCACTATAAGGACAGTCAATAATGAGTTTACATGGCCAATGTGTCACGAAACGTGCTATTGTGAGCAGTAAGACAAACATGTGCAGTGAGCAGTCTTGCGTCGGACGTAATAGAGAAAAATAAAGATATCCCAACGCGCGCACATACAGTTATAGCGATATATTTTGCCGTGCTTTCAAATTCAAATTCAAATTTTGCGAATTTGTGCTTCATAGAGTAACAGTGCTACGAAATAAGGGACAGTAGAATGTACCTCAGAACCTCTGATAATTGTTCATTTCTAACTGAACACCACCGACAGCCGATTGAAGCAGGACATTTATTGCAACGAGTTGAGAATATCGCCAAAAATACGGAAATTGTCCGTCGTCCGCTCTTTTATTTGCTTATTTTGCTTGCAGATGAGCGTCGAAATGAATATTAAATATGGTCCTAAGTCGGCATTTATACAGACTTGCTGCTGCTTTCGTATATCAATGGGATCTTGGTTAAGACTCTGAACTTGATATACTCCGTGTACACTGCCGACACATAACCTCATGCAGAATGAAACACAAACGCGCTTAACGTGTATTCATGCTAAATAAAAAGAGTGAAACGCATTTGGAGTACAATGTTTTCATTCATGACGACTACAGTAAGGTAGGATTTACCTGAGCAAGCTTACTGCACGTTTTTGCTCTGTGATGATGTTGTTCCATTTGCTGAATTTTTATGAAGCAAAATTAAAATCTCAAAAAGCGCAAGTAATAATTGAAATTAAAGGTAAGCAACAAAGCAAAAGCTATTTGAAGAACTGTCTCAACATGGCTGCCTTCAACATTTATGAAATGCCTTTGACCGTCACTACGTATTAAGAGGCTAATATTTTTATATTTACCAATCTTCTACCGTAAATATGATTCAAGGGGAAATATGGCAAACGGGCAGTTTCCTGCCGTGAGATATTTATGCTTTTGTAAACGATAGCTTAAAAAGGCTAACATTATCGTGAAATAAATTAACATTGAATTCTGCATTCAGAAAATCGAAGAGACGAAATTAAGCCGGTTGAACCAACTTAAGATAGTACCATAACTTTTTATATTTTTAAATTATTCTATCCTAAACAGAATTGCACAACTGCCTTTTGACTTTCGGAGCACTCTGCTTCGACTTCTCGCTACCATCCAGTATGTTAGTCACACAATACTAAGTACAACTATCATGATTAAAATGTATCTGTTCTGACTTCGCGAACAGGAAAAAATTGATCAAAAGTATTTGTACCTTGTGTACAGTTGGTTTCTGCAAATGCTTCCAGTATACCGGCGAGTTTTCGAATTTGACATTTTTCATTGGCAGTAGAATCTCTCCAATTGGATCGTCGTTACTAAAGCGGTCGTAGTCCATCACTTGCATCACCATGGTCATGTCCTGCAGCTTTTTCATCGAGTGCCCTGCAAGAATGTTCATTAATGTTCGAGAATATGGTAGCCTTGACAAACTGCCATTCTTGCTTTCAATAACAGCTACTCATTGAACTTATTAGAAAAGTGTTTAGTTAGGCTGCCTAAAAAGGATGGAACATGTTGAAGCCTGGGCGTGTTATAAAACTACCTAATTTTGGAAAATTTCTTGACTGTTCAGTATATCCACTCTACGGTGAATGATTCATACCTAAAAAAGATGTGGACGAATGAGCCACAACAAATTAATTTTGAATAACAGCTTTGTAGCAAGAGAGCAATAGGCTAGTTATTATCAACTTGGAAATACACCCTTGATAGTCATGATAGATCATATGGAGAACTCGCTTACACTTTGTAAATGCTCAAAGTATATAAATATGTATTTGGTACATAAAGCAAAAACTTTGTTGAAGTAGCTAGCGGTTGGATTAAGTCAGAGGTCAATCAAAGGCACGGACCGAGAGAGGCCGAACATTAAATTATAGATGATACTGCAGGTTACTCATTGCGCCGCGCGTCAACAGCAAATCATAGCAGTTAAAGCGTAGTAATTGAGATTACTAGAAGTGTTGGTAGAACGATTAAAAGCAAAAGCACATCGGTTGTCATGCTTTTGCGTTATAAATCGTTAAAAATTTAGTTTATTCGATGCCTATTACTTCGAGAAGACGGCAGAGGTGAGATGAGTCCACGAGCCGCTGAACGCATTGGCGATATTAATCCTCTTCGGTCGGCCAAGGAGAGCGATCGACCGGCCTTCAGGTGAGAACTCGCTGGGCCGGCGTGTTTCCGTTTCCCGCCGTGCGCATGAAGAAAACCGTGCATGGCATGGCAAGCAGCTAGCCGATCCATTGTCTTCACCGCTTATTATACAACTTGATCGGCGCAGTACTGATTGACACAGTTGAAAAACACCAAGTAGAAAGTAAAATTTTCCAGTCGCCTTCAAGCTCAGCAGAGTGCCTCTTAGATGGCGCAGATTAGAGCGTTGGCAGGCACAGTAGTTTCTCAGCGGGTTTGTTGTTCTCTCCAGTAGGGCGCGGTCAGTTTTGGCGATTGGTTATAGAGGCGACTGATAGCAGTTGGCAAGTTGAACTGACACACTTGGTTAGGGAGAATAAAGGGGTATATTTGGCTGAATAGAGCCAGAGAAGAAGGCAGCGATGAATGTGATGGGCGCACGCAGCGACAGCAAGTGCTTGTCTTTATCCGTCTGAATCGGCGGTGCGTGTGGCCAAGTTGGGAGACCGCCGCCGAGCTCGAAGTGGCAGTGTGGCCAATGCAGCAGCGACTCAATCGAAGCACTTTGATGGAGTGCGGGAATGAAGTGGGAGCCGCGCAGGAAGTGCGGTCGGTCGGGGCTGGGCAACTTTTATCGGCAAAAGAGGCGGCGCCAACGTGCAGAACGAATGGGCCGGCTTGACCCTCGCTCGTTCGCCGAGGTTAATCGCGTTTTCGCCCTTCCCTTGCCGGCCACGCCGCAATTGCCGCCGCTCCTTGGAATTCAATCATCCTCCCACTTGCCAAGTATCGACTGTCCAGCTGTCGACGACCGACTGCACCCATACGACGACGACGCTCACGCCACTCCCTGCTCCTCCCCTAGCGCTCGCTCGGCCCCAACGGCGCACGCACTTTGAGCCGAGGAGCGCTTAGAGTCTTAGAGCTACTTCAGTTCTCTCCTTTCCCTGTTTGCGCATTTATGTGCTCCGCGAAAGAAACAGCGACAAAGAGACCGTTTCCGCTGCTACTTGGGGAATAAGGACGACGGTGCAGCGAGGCTTTAAAAATATCCCCTACACTATCTTACGAGTTTCAAAGCAAAACGTATAAATACTCTCATCAGAGACTAAGAAATAATAACCTATAGTCCCGGAAGAGTTAGAGAAGCTGTGTATTTCCTTGAACTGCTGCCACATCAAAACTCTTGCTCTTCGCAATTCTTGGGCTTGTTGATGTAGGAGAAGATTTAGACTCATAAATTGAGCGTTTTGAAAAATGAACGTGCATGGCAGAGCGATGTGTTCCTGCCATATTTGTTCATTGCCGGAAGCGGAAAAATCGATTTAAGCGCAATAAATGCTCTCATGAAACGCTTAGCGAAACAGCCAGCAAAATTGAGACAAGACCGTAAGCCAGAGCGCCAAGATCTCAAACATTTCCCTTCCCTTCAGCTCTAGTACGAAGCATGAATAGCTTTTGCAAGAATGATAGCAAGAATGCAGCGCTCAAGAGAGATATACCATTTCCGTGTAATGAACTAGAACACCCGACAAGAACTAAAGAAACCAGTACTTGCACCGTACAACAATAAAGATAAGAGCAAGTGCTTCGCTGTCTTGCAGATGTGTAACTGAAATTTTGTTTTTGTGCGAGTCCCTTGAAGCATGCTTAAATTTGACGGAAGAGAGAGAGTCTGCTGCTGTACGTCTGCGCAATCGAGTTGCGCAGCTCGAAAAGTTGGCAAAGGAATATTTACCTACTATGACAGAATGACTGAGACAAGAGCTAATGGTTTCCTTCTATCTATAATTGGAATTTTCGAAAGGCAACCGACATCGGTATCTAAAATTGGAGTCAGAAGGAGTGCATTACAAGCCGCAGCAATTACGCAGCTCGATAAGAGGTTCAATTTATCTGCGACGGACGGCAGTGATTTATTCCCTGTCCGGCGAGCTACGACAACTTGATAAGGCATGCGCTGTCCCAGGAGCAGGTTGACGCAAATCAAGGCCATACATCGGCCGCAAGACAAATATCAAAAAGTTTTAGCTACGCCTAAACAACTGGCAATACTTGCAGAAGTAAATGTGCGTGATCTATTAGAGACTTTTTGTTGGCCTCCAAATTTGTGAATCGCAGCGGTACGCGGTTCTCAGATTAGCGCGCGCTCATTCGATTCAATCTCATCGAGCACTATTGCTGGACATGGAAAGTATCAGAACTCCATGTAGTCTGATTTGTTCAGAAAAGCATACTTGCAAGCCGTCACGCACGAAACGCATAAATGAGATTTCTCAATTATGAGCCTTCCAGAATATTTTTCCCAATAGATCTTCTTACATGTCCTGTCCCGATGATAAGAATTTTTCACCAAAATCAGAGTCCCACGGAGGCACTTTCATCATTTTTTTTAGTTTGTATGCCGCCGCACTCCACATGTACTCTTATTAGGGGCATTAGTTTGTAGGCTAAATATTCTGACGCAAGTGACGGTACGTTCTCATTTTTCAATAAAAATCTTTGGCCGTCTCCTTATGAGCGCTTTGTTTACATAATATCGGATGTCTGTGTTAAGTGCGAGAAACGTTACCAGGAAAGCTGAGAGTTTGTTGAAACTTCGGATTGAGATTTCGACGGTGGACTTTCGTTCGCTGATAAACTCCAGTATCCGGCAGTAGACAGACTCGAACGTAAGGATCCGAACTGCCTGAAATAATTGCATTTTAGCTAATGGAGTCTGTGCCATAAACTGAATTGAATTCACACATCTGATTACACCCACCAATTTTCAATAGCCTCATTAAATTCGTCAACTTGCACAGAGTGGAAAAATTTGATTCTCTTGCCAGTCTTCTTGCTCAGTTGTGGCAGTCAATCAAGTACCAAAAAGTGAGAGAAATTGCATAGTCGTTATAGAGTATTTGAAAATTGCTCGAATAGAGCGCAAGTATTGTACAATGATTGTATCACTAAAGGGAAAATTCAATTTAGACTGATAAAAATTATAATAATAATATTCTGGCCAACATTTTCAATTTCTTCGGCATTGTGCAGCGTTAGGAAGTTTATTAGTATTTTTCAGGTTATCCTTTTCAAAAATTTAACCTCAGAGAAGCTTTTAGGGTCCCTACTTTATTCCTCTCACCCCACTCTGAAGGGCTTGGGTAAAATTTTTGAAGTCCCCCGAGTCCCAATCACAAGATGCTGTTAGTGGATGCAACGTGGGCAACGTCTCTTTCCGCCTCTTATTTCCTTCTCCACTAATTATGTACAAAGTTACAAAAGAGATTCAATAGCCAATAAGAGTTGATATTGATATGGATTATTATCGCTATTTAGTAATGAAACAGCGCAGATGAGTGTCTGATTAGTTATCAAGCGTACCGGTCAAATCCTTTGCCGGCAGATCGACGGCTTCCAGTATCAAAACATTCATCGTGTGACTGTCTTTTTCGTAGCTGACGCTAAAGTTGACCTTGCCCAAGTAGTCTTTCGCTTCACTCGTTTGTGGATCGATGAACTGCGGCTATAAAGTAGTAATATACAGGAGTGAGTCGTTTCTGAGCGCAAAATCAGTGTAAACCTCGATCTGACCTAATAGCGCCTCAGTTGATTTCCGAAGTTAGTTCGTGATTTCTTTTAATATCCCCAGATTTCTGCACAAATTATGTTAGTGTAACTGTTGATGAGAGATAGTCGGGAGGTATAAATGCTTAAATTTCATATTGGAAAGGACATTTCTCACCCTGTTTACTGCATTAGGCCTCATTGCTGGCTCTACCGCAGTATGAAATTCGGATGCAACTCGTCAACAATGCAGCTTAGTGTTTTTGGTGAGTCAGTCTGAGCACTACTGCTATGAAACAAAACGCTTACATCTGTCTCGTCATCGATTTCAAGAATCATATGTGTAAAGTTTTATATCAGGCCAAATGCTACGTTTAACGCCTTTGTTGAATGCTAAGAAACATCGACTAAAACGCGCTTAGCAAAGGGGGGTATTGAGGAATGAGCACATTTGCAATACAAAGATTTCAAGCGCCACAAATTCAAAATGACCGTTCCATGTAATTTAGTGCTCAGGTAAGATGGAATGGCGGTAGGTTTATGGCGTGTGTATTCTGGATTTATCGGCTGGATTATGAAAAGCCATACTTAAACGTCTCCTTTAATCAAGAATCAGCAGTATAGCCGGATCACTTGGAGAATTAAGCTATTTATAGCTCCACGCACGTGTCTCCGATCAGTCTAGGTCCCTAAGAATAGCCGAAGCAAGCACGAGATAATGGAGTTCGTCGAGAAAATACGCATATCTTACCGTGCTTTTTCGGAAGAAGTTGAATCTTGATTTGGGTACCCCGGATCCAGGTTGCACGGCTTGCAAATTCGTTCCATAAATGATGGGCGGGGGAAGGTTTTGTCTGAAAGTTTTAATCCTTGAAGATTAGTGTGCCTCAGCTACAATAACATTGAAATGTGATGGAAATAATTACAAAAAAAGCGGGAAAACAGGACAGTTTAAAATCGTTTCATAAGGTGATGAACATAAAAAAGTACCCTATCGTGAAAATTCTTAGTGTGCCTGAACACCTCATAATAACAGGACTGATTTCTCTGCATCTTCGTGTCATGATTTGTGCTAAGTGTTTGATGACAGTATTAAACAGTTAATTCTTATGCAATATATTATTCATAAGAAATGATATATGACTGAGCGAAACTTAAGTCAGTTCACTGCAGTGCTACATTTCGTACTTGCAATATCAAAATCTGCACAAAACATAATGGGACCCACATACTAACGTGTGAACGGTCTGAACATGATGTAATACCTGAGCAAAGCTGTGAGGGAAATGTGAGCAAACTTTTGGTCAAATAAATAACAAGTGCCAAAGACTTTTCTAATTACCGCTCAAAAGTTTAAAATACAAGGCTGACACAGTGCCAGGCTCGTGTATGAGAACAAAAGATAAATGAACCTTTGATGTTTAACTGGTGAAGTTGCCTCACTGAGCATGAAGAACTTTGAATGATCGGAATAGGTAAGAGGGGAAGATATGGGTGTGGTGGGACGGTCGGTCTTGGCCGCCCTAATCACGGACGTTGACAGTGGTATATTCATTTGGCTATGCAAATAGCAGCAAGCCGTAGAATTCTGTCAGGTGACGCTCACCGAAAGGACATAAAGCGCTTTTAACGCCTGTCACCTAGGAACGTCGCCAGTGCCCTAATGACGTCGAATCTCCTGGCGTTCCGCTTCCCATTCAACACATTGAGACGGCTAATGAAAAAGCTCCCTACGATGTAAAGTTGTAAAGGCCATTGACGCCACAGGAGTCAGTCATATGATATACTGGCTTGTTAGGATAGACGAGATTGACGCAGATGCAAAGATAGGCTGCGGTATTATATTAACGTTTGACAGAGAGACTTTGTCCATTACGAACAGAGCTTGAGAGCCACTGCCCTAGTTATCGATCAACATTTTCACCTTAGTCGGGCCACTGATAAAGCTGTTGACGACCAATAGTAATTTGACTATAAAATTTTTTTCGCTTTCGTATTGTCCTAAGAGTCATAATCACGGTCTCGAGAACATTCATTCCTCTAATACCTAGCAAAAGTGCTCTTTCACAGATGTACTGAACGACGCGTTCTGTATGCGAGATTTAAAATTCGAGATCTACTGCGCCATTTTTGAACAATATGCAATTGAGGGGCAGTTTAAAGCGCAGACTCAAAATGCGGTATTGCACTTCCCCTTGCTCTAGAAGAGAAAGAGCAGCTAGATCAAACAGCTTCATAAAATTTTCAGCCTTAATCATAGGCATGTGCCCTCAGCTCGCCTTTGACCGTAAGATTCGTCAATAATTAGTGGATAATTCTGACTTAATCCACGAAACACTTGACATCTTTGGGTACTGATGCTCTTCAAGTTGTTCGCTACGCTACCTTTGCACGCACCGTGAAGTTAATTAAACAATGATATTCACTATCTGCGAGCATTGGATGATTATATAGCGTACAAAATGAGTATGATGGTGGTGAGTCAACCATTTCGTTCCGTACTTTTATCTTCATGGTTTAAGGTGCATCCCATGAGATAACGGCGCGAATGTACGTAAAGGAGAGAAAGAAAATATGTGGACAGGAGCAAGCTTAAAATTATGATTGCAGATGCTGATTTAAGCGCACAATGCATTCCCCGCGCTGACATAGATGGTGTCATAATCTCATTGATTCACTGGGCAAAGGCAGGAGGAAGGAAAATACGCATCAACTCCTTGGCCACTTATACCAAATTACTTATTACCCTCCTTTTATCGTTTGAATAACGTTTACATCTTCTTGCGCACGCCCCTCCCTCATTCATCAGGCAGGAAATTTCCTTCTGACATTCTTGACTTTATCCTGTTGGTAGCAAGCAGGTTCTTTCAAGGCAAGAGAGAAGTGATCAAAGAGAGAATAGCCCCATATACGCGTGTGTCTCGTTGCAAGCTGTCGTTGGAGATGCCGATTAGGCAAAAGACCCTTCATCCGTTTTCAATTATCGTCGGCGCCATCGCGCATGCATTCGACCGAGGTAGTTAGTCGGAGTGATTGCTTTCCATTGTCGATGAGGAAAATACTTCTCACGACTGACACCCGCAGCAACCAATACGTCACCACTGCTCGTAGCAACCGTTGCGATGCCAATATCCTGCGGTCAACTGAGCACTAAGCTATTAATTTGATTCGAGCTCAGTGGACAAATTTTGTCCATTGATTTATAAAGCAGCTTTATGTAAAATGAGCAACCTTGTTAACCTAGCTAAATATCATTGTATCAACTTCAATAGACGGAGCGCAGGCCTCTGTGTGAGTGGAAGTGAAGAAGCACCAGTTAGCTTTCAGATAGAGAGCCCGTGAGTGAGCACGCATGATTCATAAGCCACCTGTTGACTGGCCTGTGCTTCATAAAGACAAAACTTTCGCAGAAGCTTATAGCGGTCAAAGTTATATGTGTGTCGCTCAAATGAGAACTAGTTATGGATGAGTTAGTTGGAAGGAAAGCTATTCGCTGCTAAAAAGATAAGCCAGCCAATGAGGCACAAGGAGATGACGTCTCACAAAATATGTGTTCTTTTTTGGAAAAGAATTTTGAGGGAATATCATAGCAGCGTTATTTTAAGCAGAGCAGCTCATGATCTATAGTATAAAAGATTTGTGTGATTATAATCTCCTTGCGTCGGGGCCGAACACATCTAAGACAAAATCTACAGATTATCGGTTTCTCATAAGTCTGCGCAAAACGGTAATTCTCATCACGCCATAGTGAAGACATCAAGGTTGTGCGATCCAAAGTCTAAGCTGAAGGAAAATGCAGAGAAAACGCGCGAGTCATTATAATGCTCTCATTTTGTATTATAACGAAAAGTTTAAACGTCAGACAGTAAAGAAAAAGGAAAGTCCATACAAATAAAACGCAATGAAGAGTTCATACTATATGATTTGTGCCCCCAGGCAACAGAACGATTGTAAAGAAAATTTTGCATTGGAATATCTCAGAGACTGACTTGCGCATAACTTTGGGGGCGAGGATGAAATATAAGGTACTGGATTCCTTCTAGTAAATTTGCCCACGTCAAATATTCACTCTCTGAAAGCGTTTTAAGGTTTCTCTATTCACATTTTCCACCATATCCCTGACTGCAAATAAGTTCTCTAGTTTTGATAGAGAAGTCATCGATTTATGGGATCTTGAAGAGCGTCCGTTACTGAATGCGCTAGGATTTGAATAGGGCTCGGTGCTAACCGATGAGAATTGTTTGAAGAAATGCGGTTAAAAATATCCATTTGACAAGCAATAATTAATCTGGCATACAGAGAATATCCTCAATAAACAGTCAATACAGCTTCCAACTTTACTCAAAGAAATATTCATCAAAGATAGAATTTTTAGCGTCTTTAACGCTATCTCGATTTATTAGGTCGCTCCATATGTGTTCTGATGTTTTTCAAAAACTCTGAATGAGTACATCTCAGTAGGAAGTGATCGCCGTAAGCTAATTATTTTCATTTTGTAGCCCAATGAATGAGTTGTAAAATGAAAATAATTCGCCCACAGCAATCTTTTTCAACTGGGATATACTAATTCGAAGTTTTCGAAAATCAACATAACATATGGAACGATATAATACTTTCTTTTATGTACTAAAGGACGCGAGGCAGTAGTTTTTCATGCTTTGAGCAGCAACTGAACATATTTAAAATTGACGGCTCTTTGATGTGAAATTATTTTCGTATGTAATATTTGTTAAAACCACAGAAAGAGACAAGAAATGTCGCATTTTTTAGCGCAACTGGAGAAATTTCTACCTTAGTCCGGGCTTGTAGCTGCCTTTCTTCGTGCGCATTAACGCAACTCCTAGAAGAGCGATGACAACCGTCATCAAAGTTCCGGCCAGTACGAGACCGTAGACCGGCACAAGTAGTTCCATGTTGTCGATGAACCCAAGGGTGTCTGAAAAATTAGAGTCAATAGTATACTTAGATCCTTAATGTAAATGCTTAACGCAAAAAGGAAATTCTTTAATCCGGAACTACCGTGTTAGCAAACGATGAGTCTAGTAAAAATGTGAATGCTGACCTCAGGATACTACTTTGAAGGGGAAAGGTGCAATGTGGTTATATACAGCGTCTGATAAATGACTCCGCAAACTGACCGACAATATGTTCTTAAGAGTTGAGATTCGTATCAAACATCGCTACAAGCTAGTTTCACTTTTACCGGAGTCACTCTTTGTCTCAACTTTCTGGCGGGTCCCGTTTCTGTAAGTTTTGCCAAGAACCATTACGCCATGGTTTTTCTGACAGTAACCGCAGGTGGGAAGGGAGGGAAAGCGCGCAATCCTTCGAGCAAGTCCACAAATGTAACGCAAAATTTGGAGGGTTCGCACTAACGTTTTGGCGATATTATGGCAAAACATTTTGTTTATGAAAAGGTACTATAGCAGTTCCAAGAGCGGTCAACTGCGACCGGAAAAGCTTTGCGGCGATGGAGGTCTGCTTCCCTAACGTCAGTAGCTAGTCGGCGCCCTCCGCAAGGTAATGTGGACAGCAACATAAAGAGAGAGATTTGATGAAAAAGCGAGCGTGACGTTTGTACTGACGGCGGCTACCTAATGACAGCTGACAATCCCAACGAACGGCAGCAATGAATGAAACCTGATGGTTGTGAAGCCGGCAACCAAGGGGACGGCCGACAATCGCCGACCAACCGGCAGCCGTGCGCAAAACAAACGGCGGCACCAAGTTTATGGAAGGCGGTCTCCAGGACGCCGTAGTCAGCGGCGACGCACTCAATCGAAATCTCAAGAGACACCGCGCTGGCTGTGTTCGCCCAATCAGCGCCGAGCGGGCAACGACGATCGCCTCGTTTCGCCTCCTCCTACGCAGAGCATTAATGTGATATGGACGATGAAGGGAGCGCAGAAGAAAGCTTTGCAAATCATTTGCTACTCTGCTCTCTTGCAGGTCGCCAGGTTTGGGCCGCATGGGTTTAAAAATTATTGATGACAAAGCTGAGCTTCGCATTGCGGCTTGGGTGCGCGCTTTGACAAACGTTTAATAACGCTTCTCCTTTATACAATTAGGAAGCAAAATCTTTTCCACATCAATCGTAGAGTAGTGCTGCCGCTTCCGAAGGCGTTCAAATATGCCTTCCTCTGGAGAGCAAATAGCCCCAGTCAACGTTGGCCTTCAGAAACGGTAAAACTCCCAGGCATCTGATCTAGACCGCCTGTCATGTAACTGCCATCGGGAGGTCGGCGCTAAGCAATATGATTGATCCATAATCCGCATCGTCGACAAAAATAGCTCAAATCATTTGCCACAAGTGTACCATTGTTAGTAATGGTACAGTAATTGCAGCGCAAAACGCGAAGCAAGGCGTGCAATTTTGGAACGCACGCAAAACTTTCAGAATGAACTAGTCTGAAGTTAGTGACTTTTCCAACAATGCTCATCGGAAATCAGCAAGCTCTTTGACAAATCTGCTTTACACATACACTAATCTAAAAAACATGGACGTTAAAGTAGACAGTTTGAGTAGGCAAATATGCTTACTGCTATCGTGTCCTCTTGACCGCGTCATACTGTGCTACCCTTGTTCTTCGCTCTCTGATAATTGGTTGACGGATGTTGCGTGAACGATGGAACAGAAAGTGATAAAAGGATATTAACACTGTTGTTAAACTCATTTTCTGTTCGATAACATTCTGTCATTGCGAGAGAACTGCTTAAAGCGGGCAAAGTTTTTAAAACATTTTGTGTGATCTGTCGAACTGGCAATACATAGTATGGTTATTTCCAAATGAAGAAGAGCAAAGTAGCATAACGGGAAAGCCAGCTTTAAATCAAACACTTTTTGATAACAACGTAATTTATGATAAAATATATATTCGCTGTTTTGTTAGCTCATCGTTTGCTTGATTTTAGTCGTAAGAACACAGTGCGTGTCTGGAAGTGATAGTGAATACGAATTTAAATATGAATTGCAAATATGTATGAAAGATGTACAATTCAGACATATAATATTAGCGCATGTATAATACGCGAGCCTGGACGCGAAGATGGTATTGATGGTCATTTGATGGTTATACCAAAGCCGCGAACCGGCGTATAAGGACCTTGTTAGGCTCACTATACAACGCATCGTCTGGATGGCTTTATCTTCAGTGCGTGCGAGCGCGTCTTTCAGCGTCTACTCTACAGACAGCATCAGTGGGTCGATCTCGATCAAATGACTATTGGCAATCGGTGCTATTTCTGCACCTAGGCGCGCCTATGCCCGACATCTTTCGGGCCGCACTAAAGCTTTTCACGGCGACGACAAACAATCGCACTAACTCAGATGAAACTGCTTTTGCATCTGAACCGATCATTTTAGAATTGTCGGAATCTTCTTAAACGGCAAAATTACGTCTCATCAGCGGTGATGACTTGTGAAGCGCAGTGGTGAATTAAAAGCTGATCTCTTCAGTTCATTATAATAAAGCGAGACAGCACGACAAAGTAAAACGAAGCTGCAGCATAATCATAGTTAACGGCGACTGTAAATTAAAATAGTAACTGTTTTAATCATGATTGTGTTTTTTGGAATTAATATGAAGCGATTAAACTATTTGAATGGCCAATAGTTCAAGGTCGCCCTGGACTTGAATTCCGCTGATTTCATGCGGATTAGAGCGATGGGCGAATGTGCAAAAACGATCATTGTTGACGAATATCTGAAAAATACTTCAATAGTCGACTGATTGCTTTAAATATATGTAATTAACGGAACAGGATTAGGGGTAAAATTGGTTTCATGAGTAAAAAAAAAGTCATCAGATAATATCATAAATAGCATGTCACTTTCGGAAATTAATAACCGATAAAATCTGCGTTGCAAGATTTGGGAGAGGAATTGAATAATTTCAATTTTAGAATATATATTAACGAAAAACGAATATGTCAATGAATAATATTTAAGCACAAAGTTAGTGGGGGAAGGAGAAATTAACCAACCTGGAACGCATAAGGTTCGTTTTTAATTGTTAAATCAAAGCCGACGCCTTTTTCGAATGGAACCTTTCCTTCCCTCTCTTCTTTTCCCCATTCACCAGCTTGCAATGCATTGCGGACAACCGCCTGAAATAATCAAAAAAAGAAGAGAGTCACGTTGCAAAATTAAAATGAATTATTGCCATTTCACATTAGTGAATTGCTCAAGCTTCATGTATTCAAAATAAAATCACTAACTGTCAAAAGCATAAACCATTTCAACGACACTTAACACATGTATTATCAGATATTAGCAAACTAGATTGGAAATCACGAAATGTGCCGAGGAATTTTATAGATCTGTTGTTTTCACTGCTGATATAGATGTTATCACTCGATATGAAATTGAGATTACCTTTTCATCAAATCGTAGATTGAAATGAAGAACGATGTCACCGTTGCGTTTCAGCAAATTTATGTTAAAGCGTTTTGCTTTCTTCTCAGGTATGGCATAGATTGTCAGTGCCTTTCCTGTACCGAGACTATTCCCTGATATTCCAGTTTCATACGGAACAGCCTAAAATATTCCTACAGTAACTATATGAGCGATCAAATGGGAGATGTCTATATGATCCGATATTTTAGCCCTTAGCCCCAAGTAATAAAGCAAAACGAAGCAATGTTGCATTTTTCGAATTGTTCCCGGAAGTATCGAGATATGGGCAAACAAAAATTATTTTGAATTTGGAGCATTCTGTGTGCGATCGAAGCGTACAGTCTGCGCGCAAAGCATATTC